>ML254442.1:0-12273 GCA_005239495.1 Nicotiana undulata | reverse complement strand
AAACCCCCCCCCCCCCCCCTCTCTCTCTTGTGTGGTATTGACGTATAAAACATCAGAAGTAAACTATGTTTAAACTGCAAAAAGAGAGAAAAGTGTTTATTAGCATTTAGCTTAGAAATGTGATATTCATGGCCTTAAATTCATGATATAATGTATCATATCTCAAGACTAATCCTACCAAGCATGGAAAAGGAAAAGTCTTTGGCTTGGACCGTGTAATGGTCTTTGCCATAGATAAAGAAAGTCAAGTTTTCAAATGAAGTGAAGTCTTTGGCTTAGACAGTGTAATGGTCTTTGCCATAGATAAAGAAAGTCAAGTTTTCAAATGAAGTGAAGTCTTTGGCTTAGACAGTGTAATGGTCTATGCCTCGGATAAAATGAATTTAAATCTTCAAACAAGATGAAGTCATTAGCTTAGACGGTGTAATGGTATTCGCGTCAAATAAAATGAAGTCTTTAGCTCAGACGGTGTAATGGTCTTCGCGTCAAATAAAATAAAGTCTTTAGCTCAGACGGTGTAATGGTCTTCGCTTAAGACAAAATAATTTTTTGGCCCAGACGGTGTAATGGTCTATGCCTCAGATAAAATAAAGTTAAATCTTCAAACAAGATGGAGTCATTAGCTTAGACGGTGTAATAGTCTTCGCTTCAAATAAAAAATGAAGTCTTTAGCTCAGGCGGTGTAATGATCTTCACTTAAGACAAAATAAATCTTTGGCTCCGACGGTGTAATGGTCTTTGCCACAGATAAAGAAAGTCAAGTTTTCAAATAAAACGAAGTCTTTAGCTCATATGGTGTAAAGTCTTCACCGCAAATTTTTAAAGGTTTTCACTGTGAACTATTAAAGATTTTGACTGCGTGCTTTTAAAGGTCTTCACGAGCTTTTAAGGATCTTCACCGCGAACTTTTAAAGGTCTTCACTGTAAATTTCTAAAAAAATCTTGACCACAAGCTTTTAAGGATATTTACGCAAACTTTTAAGGGTCTTCGCCACAAATTTTAAAGGTCTTCGTCGCGAAGTTTTATGTTTCTCCGCCATAAATTTTAAAGGTCTTCATCGCGAACTTTATGGTTTTCCGCCGCAAATTTTAAAGGACTTCACCACAAATTCCTAAATTCTTCATCGCGATCTTTTATGGTTTGCCGCCGTAAATTTTAAAGATCTTCATCACGAACTTTTAAAAACCTTCGTCTCGTACTTATAAAAGACTTCGGAATTTTACAAGTTACTTCTAGAAAAAAGAGACAACAGAGTCAAATAAAAGAAAAAGCACAAAAAGAAAAAGAAGAAATTACCTTCATATGTTACCGAATCCGCAAAATTAGACTCAATATGGCTTGCAAAGACTACGAATTGATGCCTATAATTTGAGATTAAGGGGCTATTTATATAGATGTTGAAGGGAAGCTATTGAGAAAAGCTGCTCGATGTGGGAACGAGTACTAGGCGGCAGATATTCCTTCCCTACTTATACAAGGAATGGCACTAGCAATCCAAGTTGAAGCCAATTATGTTTCTTGAAACATTTCAATTTAGGAATGCAAATGACGGCTCAATGATGCACGGATCCGCATGCTATGTCTGGGAGTCCAAGGATTTGCATGTAAAGACAAGGGAAATATTTCATGTTAAAAGAACATGATTGGAAGTAAATTTAGTGCACAAAGCAATATGATCAAAATATGATCACTGTCTTTACTTGTTGTCATGACAAATTTGGCAATTTAAAATCCAAATATAGTGCCATTTGTCATACGTGAGAAACATGCACTAAGAAATCATGATTAAAAAAATAAGGAATATAAACTTTTCACAAAACAAAAAATATAGAAAAGTTTTATAGTTTGCTCGAGTAATCTAGTGTAATTATCATACTTAGCCCAGTCTTCAAAAGTTTAGACACCTGACAAGTCTTGAAGCAGAGGGCATTTGTAGACATATAAATTCTATTGGAATTAAATCCGTAAAACATTTCGGACTATATATTAAATTTAAGATAATATTAGTCCAAATAAATACTACGGGCTAATATAATTAAATTAATTATATAAGCCCAACATATATGGATTAAATAAATAAGTCTTAATCCATTGAGTTAGCCCATTTAGTTGGGCTACAAATGATGAGCCCACTTCCTTAGGCCCACGATTTCATCTTCCTAGAGGCCCACATGGATGCCCATGTGTCAAATGACGTGGCACGCCAAGTCAAGCAAAAGAGCCAATAGGATCGTGCCATATGTCAAAATGACAAAGCACGCCAAGTCACATCAAAAGGCCAATGATGCGCCACGTATGCAAGTGACATGTTCTGGCCAATCAAATGCGGCCATGTCACACTTCAATTTGATTGGTCGGAAAGAGTTTGTTCTTATCACAACTCCTCCCTTCCACAACTATAAATAGGGGTCTTCATAACTCAGAAAAGACACCCGAAGTTATAACAAGAAGCAAGCAGAGAACTCGTGGATCAAACACCGCAGATTTCTCTACAAACTACAAGTTCAAGCATTCAAGCACTCAAGCTACAAGTTCAAGTTCAAGTCAAGATCAAGAACAAAAGCAAATCAAATACCAAGGCGTTCGAGATCAAGTTACTTGTTCGTGATCAAATCCAAATCCAAGTTAAGGAAGGAGATTCAAGATTAAGCTTTACAAGCCCTTGAATCAAATCAAAGGCAAGCTCACCAAGATACTTTACATTCCTGAAGAATCAGAGGAATACCATAGAGATTGTAACACTTTTATTTATTGAAAACAAATATTACATTTGTTACGCAATTTTTCGGTCTTGATTATTTATTTTTTTCGATTCAAAATTTTTACAGGGTAGTCGGTAAGGAAATAGGACCAAATAAGGTAAGGAATCATAGGTTGATTCCACTTTTGAGATGGAATCAAAGGGGAAATGGGGAGTGCGAAGCTAGGGTTTCAGAGGAGTGGGGAGAGGAGGATGAGAGAGTGAATAAAGACGGCGGTTTGGGTGAATGTGGATTAGGGTTAGACAGGTAGGTTAGTTTAAAGGGGTGGGGTGATTGTGGACCGTTGATTTTGGGAGATCAGCAGTCCTGATTTAAAGATGTTGGGTCCGGTAATTGGACGGGTACATGTATTGTGTTAATGGGTATTGGGCTGGTAATTTGGGCTGGGGTAAAGAGTAGTGTACGTTATTGGGTTAGGTCCGAAATTAATTAAGAGAAATGGCTAGATTTTAAATACTCAATTAAATCAGTAAATAATTTATAAAAAATAACTAATAAATAATAAAACTGTCATTTGTGCATCAAAATAATTTAAAATAATTACTTAATATTATAAAAATATAAAAAGTCACTTTCTGTATAAATAATGTAATTATGCATATATATGGGCTATTATTGCAAAAAATATGCAATTCTAGCCTAAGGATGCAAAATACAATCATAATAAATATAAAAAAAATATTTAAAGCTTAATATGTATAAAAATGATTAAAAATAAATAACAAATCATTATAAAATTATTTGTGATGCAATTAACAATTATTTATATAATAAAAATACAGGAATAAATTGATTAAAAGCCTTTAAAATTATGGGAAAATACTTGATGATGCTTCAACACTATTTCGAAGGTATATATGTATTTTAAAAAAATATATGTGGAAAAAATTGGGTATTAACAATGAGAGTTACTTTGTAGTCCAAGAAGAGATTCTGGATATCATTTGTTAATCAAAGGCTGCCACTGTAATTGTGCAATCCTTTTGTGGACAGGGGAATTCCCAGATATTTGAAGGGGAGCTCTCCTTTTGGAAATCCTAACTGATGTAGGATTTGATTTTGAATGACCTGATGTAACGACCCGCCGGTCGTTCTAAGAGTAATAGCCTTGATCCCCTATTTACTGCTTTTTTCATATCTCTTTTTGCTTATGTGACTTGCCGGGAGGTTTTGGTTGTGTTTTCGGAGTGTTTTGGGATACTTAGTCCCTAAAATGGAAGCTTAAGTTTTAGGATCTCGATTGTAGTTGGAATTGTGTGAAGAAGACTCCGGAATAGAGTTTTGTCAGTTCCATTAGCTCCGTTAGATGATTTTGGTCTTCGGAGCGTGTTCGAACTGTGAATTGGAGGTTTGTAGTTGATTTAGTGTTGAAATGGAGAAAAGTAGAATTTTTGGAGATTTTGACCAGAAGTGGACTTTTTGATATCGGGGTTGGATTCTGATTCCAAAAGTTGGAGTATGTCCGTAATGTGAAATATGACTTGTGTGCAAAATTTGAGACCAATCGGACATGGCTTGGTAAGTTTCGGCATCTGTTGTAGAAATTTGAAGTTTCAAGTGCATTAAGTTTGAATTAGAGGGTGATTTGTGTTTTTAGCGTTGTTTGATGTGATTTGACGGCTCGACTAAGTTCGTATGGTGCTTTAGGACTTGTTGGTATTTTTGGTTGAGGTCCTGGGGCCTTGGGTGTGTTTCGGATGCTTAATGGATTGAATTTGGACTTAGGCTAATTGGTGAGGTTTTCTGGTTTCTGGTGTTTCGCACCTTCCATGGGTAGACCGGAGGTGCAGACTCGCACGTGCAAAAGGAGAAGCGCAAGTGAGGTTTGTTCAAGCTTGGTCTGTGAGCGCAAGTGCGAGACTGGCCCGCAGAAGCAGAATCGCTTCTGCGAAAAAATGGAGCGCAGAAGCGGAAGGGCCTATAGCTTGAGGATCGCAGAAGCGGAAAGATATCCTCAAGAGCGGGCGCAAAGGTGCGGTTCATTGCTCGCAGATGCGGACCCAGGCCCTTAAGTCATTTCCGCACCTGTGAGGGAATTTCCGCAGGTGCGACTGGTGGTTCGTAGATGCGAAATCGCTGGCACAAAAGGCTAAGTTTGAGGGTTTGAATTCATTATCTATTGTTGGACCTAGAGAGCTCGGATTGAGGCGAAATTTTGAGGGTTTTTCCAAGGAAGCCTGTGGGAAACGATTCTTAAATCCTTTATGGTTATATCTCATTAATCCATAGTTGATTTCACCCTTTAATTTCGGATTTGGGTTGAAAATTTGGGAAAACGTTCTTCAACCAAATATTTGAGTTTTGATTGTGATTTAGACACTGGATTAGGATAATTTTGGTATGAGTGAACTCGTGAGTGAATGGGTGTTCATATTTTGTGACTTTTACACGATTTCGAGACGTGGGCCCGGTTCGACTTTTTGGGGCAATTTTCTAATTTCTTTCTTTAGCTTTGATTTCATTAATTAGATTAGTTGATTATAGTTATATTTATAGTATGTAATTAATTTTTGCTAGATTTGGGCCATTTGGAGTCAGATATTTGTGGAAACGGCACTGTTACCGATTGATTGAGCTTGGCTCGAGTGGCTTGCCTAACCTTGTGTGGGAAAATCCCCTTAGGATTTGGTACTGCTATGATATGTGAACGTTGTGTACGCAAGGTGGCGAGTGTGTACGCGTCTATTTGTTGAAAAACCTGATTTTTACTGAGTAATAACCTGTTTTCATCTTAATTGAGTTATACTAGCATGTGTAGTTATCCTGTTAATTGAGTTGTACATACATAACATATCTATGTATCTTAATTGTTTATCTGAACTTTGTGCATCATGCTTAGTGGATTCCTGCTTCTTTTATTGACTTGTACTTAGTCTAAATTGTAGGTTTTCTTGTTGTAAATGTTATCTCCATTGTTTGAGTTGCATATTTACTTTGGGACTACGAGACGGTATCTCGGGAGATCCCCCTGCATATTTATTTTGGAACTACGAGACGGTATCTCGGGAGATCCCCCTGCACATTTACTTTTGATACTACGAGGCGGTATCACGGGGGTTCTTCCTGTATGTTTACTTTTGATACTACGAGGCGGTACCTCGGGAGTTTTCCCTGCATATTTATTTTGGGACTACCAGACGGTATCTCGGAAGATCTCCTGCTATTTACCCCTGTGTGTTGTACTGTTATTTTGATGTGTTTTCTTTTGTTAAATTCTAGTCTCTTATTATACTGTATAGTCTCATGTCTTATTTATTATTTACCAGTAGGCCTAACCTGACCTCGTCACTACTCGACCGAGGTTAGGCTTGGCACTTACTAGGTACCATTGTGGTGTACTCATGCTACTCTTCTGCACATGTCTTCATGTGAAAATCTAGGTACCTCTTACCACCCTCGCTTTTAGTTGCATACTCGCTGCTGCTCCTGAGATTTCAAGGTACATCTGCCCGCATCCACATACCTCGAAGTCCCCATCCATATTTTTGTGTTGTTCTCCTTTTACTTCTTCTGGATACTGATGTATGGAATAGTTAGACAAATCCATAGAAACTTGTGACTTATGATGTTCCGGGTCTTGGGGAAATGTTGTGTGTATTTCGAGAGTTGGTTATTGTATATGTTGGCTGGCATTTCTATCGGGTATTTAATTACTTGTTGTTGTTACTTGTTAAGATTTATGCTTTCATTTTCGTTGTTTTCCGCAAATGCTAGGCTTACCTAGTCGTAGGGACTAGGTGTCGTCGCTACCTCTCACGGAGGGAAGATTTGGTCGTGACACTTGAGTAACACCTTCAAAATAAATGGAGCTCTTCTCGTTGTTAGCTTGAAGTCCAGATGCACAAGAGAAGTCCAAGAAACACGTATTCAATATAGAAACAAATTCAGCATCTCCCTAAGAGAATAGTAGTAGATCATCTGCAAATGATAAATGAGCCACTGCTAGTTTAGAGCACTTTGGATGATACTTGAACTTTTTGTTTCCTTTCAACTCATTAAGCTTCATGCTTAAATATTCCATGTCTAAGGCAAAGAGAAATGGAGAGATTGGGTCGCCCTGTCTTAGTACTTTAGCTACACCAAAATGGGTTGTTGATTCACCAATAATCAATATAGAGAATTGACTGTCTTTACACATTCTAAGATCCACATAGTGAATTGTCTAGGAAAACCAAGTTCATCTAGGACCTGCTCCAGAAATATCCATTCCACTGAATCATATGCCTTTTGAAGGTCTATTTTTATCATGCATCTGAGGGAAATATTCTTCCTTGTATAGGACTTTACCTGTTCTTGAGCAAGGAATATGTTACCAGATATCTTCCTTCCTGGAATGAAACCAACATGTGCTTCACATACTACTGATGCAATTGCTTTCTAGAGCCTTGTGTCTAGTACTTTCGGAATGATTTTGTATAGAACAGTACAACACGCAATAAGTTTGTACTCTTTCACAGTAGCAGGGTGATCACTTTTAGTGAACAAGGTGAGAAAAGTACATTTAATAACTCTATTCATCCTGTCATTCTCAAAGAATATTCTTACAACACTGATAATCTCTAGCTCCATTATACTTCATGCCCTCTTAAAAAAATAAGCATTATACTCGTCCACCCCTGGAGATTTATCATTTCCAATTGAACTGAGTCCATCAACTATTTCTTGGTCAGTTACTAGAGCACACAAGGAGATTTGATGTTCGTGACTTAGCTTGGGTCCCTTGCTCATTGTAACTTTGTTGACAACCTTTAGCGAACTACTAGAAGTCCTCATTAACCCCTTAAATAATACAATCTCATCTCTGAGCTTTTTAGGATCAATTAGCTTAGTACCTTAAAGGAAATTGAGCTTCATGATTTGCTTCCTTTTGTTCTTTTCCTTCATGATTGCAGCATAGTACTTAGAGTTTGAGTCCCCCAATTGTATCCATTGGGCTCTAGACTTCTACCTTAATATACTCTCCTCAAACAGGTTCTATTTTTCAAGGTTCATCAAAGTTTCTTTCTCCTTAGTCACTAGAATATCATCATACCTAGTTACAAGTGCGTCTTGGATGAATTGTAATTCTTTTATTGACTTCTCAATTTTCAATGATGTGACTTGAAATTCTCTTTGATTCAGCTATCTGAAGACTGGTCATAGAGCCTTTAGCTTGTTCCACACATTCTGCAGAGGATCTCTTGCAAGTTGTTTCTTCTAGTTGATATCTATTAGCACTAAGAACTGTGCATGATCACTTTATATGTTGAAGAATCTGAATGGTACTTTGGTGCTACGATTCATAGTATTCAATAAACAGCATTGGGGTATGATCTGAAACGTTAGGGAGGTTATATTCTAAGACAATATGGCCCCAAATCATCATCCATTCATAATTACCAAGTGCTCTATCAATTTTGCTACAAACCCTATCAGATCATTGTTGCTTGTTTGACCATGTGAAGAATTCACCCTTCCATTGCAATTCGGTTGTAGAGTGGCCGTAATACAATAGAGAAACCTTTCACATCATTAAAACTAATTGGTTGACACCTCATTCTATCAGTAGTAGACACTATTGCATTAAAGTCCCCACACACTTGCCATGGGCAGGTAGTATTATGTGAGATATTTTAAAGAGTGTCTCATAGAGATCTCCTTTCCTCCACAGTTTAAATCCATAGACAAGTGTCATAACGCATTGAAATTTAGAGGAGAAATCTCTAACTTCACAATGTAATAATTGAGCTTCCATTTCAACATTGTTACACTGTAAGTCCCTTGATCCCACATCAGCCAGATTCTTCCATTAGCAGCATAGGGATAGTTATTACGAATACCCCAATTAGGAACAATAGTCTTAGCAATTTGTAGACATCTATGTTGCTTATATCTGGTTTCCAGCAGGCCCATTAATTTGATAGTTTTTGATTTTATATACTTTTTTTACTCTATCTATTTATACATTTTATTTACACCTCTAATGTTACGTATAAGCCAAGTCATTGAGAAGTTATTTTACCTCCTAAGTCAGGAGGTTTTTCTTGTTTGGTTCTCTGATCCTCTCTTTGCAAAGTCATAATCTTCCCAGTCTTAGATTTGCTAGCTGTAGCAGCACTCAACTGTGAGAAGTTGATCAAGTTCAATTTCGGGCTTGACGTTTTCTCCTTGACTTTAGAGGCATTCATCATGTTCCATATGGACTTTATACTTGAATTTGTGAGTCACCTTCTTGTTGTAGCTATTTGCATTCATTAATAGCTAGTCTAGGCTGATCCACCTCTGTAACGACCCGACCGGTCGTTCCGTAAGATTTTCCCCTTTTCCTCTGTTTCAGCTTCTTCATGTTTTATTAAACCTAATTATGATGTATTGGGTCAGTTGGTTCGGGTTCGGAGTGGTCGTGGTGAGAGATGAGACACTTAGTCTCTTAAATTGACTTTATAGTTGGAAAGGTCAACTGGGAGTTGACTTTTAGGCAAACGACCTCGGAATGTGTATTTTATAGCTCAGATAGCTTCGTTAGGTGATTTGGACTTAGGCGTATGTTCAGTATGTGGGTTTGATGTCCGAAGTAGAACTAGACTTGAAATGGCGAAATTGAGTTTTTGGCAATTTACGGTCGGTAGTGGAAAATAGGCTATCAGGAACGAAATGGAATTCCGTAAGTTGGAGCAGGTTTGTAGTGTCATTTTGGATATGTGTGCAAAATTTCGGGTCAATCAGACGTGTTTTGGGTGGTTTCGGCATGATTAGTGAAATTTAGAAATTTCTAAGTTCATAGGCTTGAATCCGAGGTGAATTCGGTGTTCTGACGTTGTTTTGAGTGTTTTGAAGGCTTGAGTAAGTTTGAACAGGGTTATGGGATGTGTTGGCATAGTTGGTTGAGGTCCCGAGGGCCTCGGGTGGTTAACAGATCAAATTTTGGACTTGTGAGTTGGCAGTGTTTGCTGGTTTTTGGTTGCAGAGATTTTCTCTTTCGCGTTCGCGTGGGTAGTGTCGCGTTCGTGAAGGGTTATAGGGGCTGGGGGCTTTTTATTCTATGCGTCTGCGAAGATGGCTCGCGTTCGCGAAGGGATGGCCAGTGGAAGGAACGCGAACGCGGTGAGTGGAACGCGTTCGCAAAGAAGGAAAGGCAGAGCAGTTGGGCCCCCAGGTGTTGATCTATGTGTTCGCGTTTGGGGTCCGCGTTCGCGTAGGGGAGGCTTGGTAAACCTTCGCGTTTGCATAGAGTTGGACGCATTTGTGAAGGTCATTTGTGGAGTGAGGTCGCGTTTGGCCTACGCAAATGTGAGGAATAGGTCGCGTTCGCATAGAGTGATCTGGGCAGAAGTATTTAAATCCCTCCTTCGCGATTTTCAGCCCATTTTTCACCATTGTTGAACGGGTTTGAAGCTTTTTGAGAGGGATTGAAGAGGGAATCGAAGGGAAACACTTGGAGGTAATATTTTTTGAACTCAATACTCGATTCTATGTTGATTTCTAAGTAATTAAACCTGAAATTAGTGGGATTGAAACCCAAAAATATTGGGGAATTAGGGCTTATGATTTGGAGACCTTTGAGTGGGGATTTGGGGGGCCATTTGAGGTACGATTTTGTTGTTCTTGGTTTGTATAGACTCGTGGGAGAATAAGGATTCTATTTTTGTAATTTTTATCAAATTCCGAGACGTGGGTCCGGGGGTATGGTTTGGCCAATTTCAGGAATTGAGCCTAATTTTTATAATTTTCGAATGAGTTTCATCTCCCTAGCATATATTGATAATATTAATCTGATTTTGGTTATATTCGGAGCAGTTGGGAGCCGATTCAAGAGGTAAGAGTATCGCGGAGTAGTTTTTCGGTCGGTTTGAGGTATGTAATGACTGTAAATCTTGTACTGAGGGTATGAAACCCTGTACTTAGTATTTTCTCATTATTTTGGAGTGGAGCACATGCTGGATGACGAGTGTGTGGCGTGCACTGATAGGGGACTATTGAATTGCATAATTACTTTTGAATCATATGATAAATTGTGTTTAAGACTATTACTGTATTTTGGGTTGTACGCCATGATTGGGGCTTCGTGCCGACCTGTTTAGACCCCTTGGGGGGCTATTTTCTGCTATTCCTCACTGTATTGAGTTTTAATTTACACTCAGTCGAACCTTGTTTAACTAATTTCGAAATTCAGTCTTATTTATACTATTTTATGATGTAAAATGATATTTTGGGTCGAGTACCCTGTTTGTTGATAGCCCGAGCGGCTTTTGAGAGATTTCTGACTAAGTGTGTACGAGGGCCTATGTTGTGAGGATACTATGGAATCGGGCTGCACGCCGCAACATGTTACATTGTTTATGATATGTGAAAGGCCGAGAGCCTGAGTGATCATGCCACGAGATGGCTTGATATTAGCGTTTGGGCTGTAGGAGCCCCTCCGGAGTCTGTACACCCCCAGTGAGCGCATGTACCTACTGAGTGCGAGTGCCGAGTGCCGAGTGATAAGATATTGGGAGGTATCAGTGACTGTGAGGTAGCCCGAAGGGCTGATACCGAGTGACTGTGAGGTATGCTGAGTGATTGATACGCCCGAGGGGCAGTTTATGACACGTGTTTTCATCTAAAAGATTGTTTATGATCTCTTTCTTTTACTCATACTAAACCATTTTGGCTTCTATGGAAACTGTGAAAAGGGTACATTTTAAAGGATATTTTACTGAAAACAAATTGTAAATGTTACAAGATATCCTATTTGTGTTCTCTGAAAGTAAGGCTTCAAATACTGTGCATTAATGACTGTTTTACTTGTTTCATAGCCTTAGACATTATTTACTCTCATTACTACTGAGTTGGCGTACTCATATTACTCCTTGAACCCCTGTGTGCAAATACAGGTGTTGGGTATGAGCGCTAGCTTCTTTCAATTCTCTAGGAGCCGGAGTTGGGATTATGAGGTAGCTGCTCGGCGTCCACCGCATACCCTTTTTCCCTTTCTTATTCTGTTACTTACTTCTTGTTCCTAGACTGGATGTAGTACGAAAGTAGAATTATCCTGTATTATTCATAGATGCTCATGACGGGATGACCCCAGGTCTTGGGGCAGTGTCTAGACTATTTTATTCGTTTTGTTGTTAAAATTGTGAAATCAGAAAAACTTTATGAATTATCGAACAATTTTGAAATTTGTGGAAAATCTTTATATTATTTCGCGGTACATTGTCTAGCCTAGTATCATGATAGGCGCCATCACGGCCGGCTTAGGATTTGGGGTCATGACAAGTTGGTATCAGATCCTAGGTTACATAGGACTCACCAGTCATGAGTAGGTTTAGTAGAGTCTTGCGGATCGGTACGGAGACGTCTGTACTTATCTTCGAGAGGCTACGTGTTACGCCCCGCAATATTACGTCGACATTACGTCCCGTAGTCCTACATCAAGATTATTTTACATTTCGCAGTATTAAATTACGACGGTATTGCACCCTATAGTATTGTACGTTGAATTTGTCGTAAGGTAATTGACATCAGTCCAATGAAAAGATTATTTGG
>MDKH01042619.1:0-17277 GCA_005239495.1 Nicotiana undulata | reverse complement strand
TTCACATAATAGCTTCCCGGCTACACGCCCGGGCTGCGCACGCATAACTAGGTGAGACTAACAGAGGCTCTCGGAGCCTCGGAACACATATATAGCTTAAATTACTTAAGATGACCTTTTGGGTCATCATAGGTTGGGCTATTGTCGTTGCTTTGCGGAAGGATATTATGTTGTTTCAGCTCAGTAGTTGTATTTCTGAGAGCTTTAAGGCTATGGTCAGGTTGTTATGGTGCTCATGAATGGTTATCGCACAGTAATTGACGTGGTGGTAGGATGCTTGCCCATGTGTTGGGATAGCGAATGACTTGAAAGAAGGTCTTCTCAAAGCGTGATTTCGAGATTTCGGTATTTTATTTACGGCATAGGAAAGGCAATTGGACTATAAATATTCAGGTTTGGGTTGATATAGTAGTGAGACTTGGTGTTTTCAAGTGTGATGGAATTTTTGTCTACGACGTGGTGGCGTCGTCCTTGATTGAATGTGTTAAGTTCGCCGGTGTTATGATCTTTTTCAGATTTGCCTTCGTGGCACGATATTGTGAAATTGTGTCTGGGAAGCGGCTGTTAGGAATCGCGGTGTGCGGCGGTTCATGATCGAATCAGTGTTTCTAATGTCGACGACTTGAGAAAGATGACCTTCGGAAAGGTTTGAAGCTAGCAGTGAGTTACTGCTTCAAGTACTACAGAGATAGATATTGATTTATGGAAATAACTGGGCAACAAAGGATGAGGAAGGACATATGGGAAGTTTCTAGCGGTGGTTAAATTTCTAACAGGCCAGGTGTGAGAAGCGAAAGTCGAGTAGTTTCTTAAATGGGTGAGCTTGGCCAAAGTGGGAGAGTTGCAAAGTAACATATGAGTTCTGTGGTAGATGGTCACACGCCTTGAGGAAAATCTGCAGGCATTTGGGGAATTCATGGTGGATATCGATTAGGTCCACAGATTTTTATTTAGGTGCAACATTACTTCGAGTTTGGAATGCATTTTTGGACTGTTAGTTGATGTCAATGGGGGAAGAAGGAACATAGGTGGGTCTCAGGGTTATGTAATTGTAGCTTCAAGCTAAGTGGGAGAGCCCCACCGTCAATGATTGGACTGCGTGGTTGTTTACATGTGCGGTTTCTGGTTATCTGCGTATTTGTGAGTTATTACAGCTAAGGGAAAAGAACATGAGTGGTAATTGAGCATAGGGTTTGATAAATGTGTGCAAAAGTTGGCCTTATTGAATCAGGTTTAGGATTTGGAAAAGATTCAAGAATTATGCTTAGTACATAGGTGCGATATAAGGGTAGTGATTCAGTCATGTGCTTCATTGAGAGGGTGTTCATGCGCTAGAAGAGCCTTGGAGTTTATTGTATTCGGGCCCAAGTCGGAATGGGTGACTCTCAATAACGGTCCTAGTGAATTCAAAGGTTAGAATGCAGTGTCTTAAGATTTCAAGCCTGCGGTATGGTTAAGAATCGAGCTTTTGCAGCAGTTATTGATAAGAGTCTCGGAATGTTCTCTGATATTTTCAACTTGCAGAATTTGGATTCGTAGAGGAATTTTCAGAATGGATGTATCAGTTGAGGATGCGAGCATGCGCAAAAGGAGGGAATGAGATGGGTTGTGGGATTTGAGACAACATGGTCTCGTGATACAAGGCCACTCGGGAGGAGTGCTGATTGACTCGTTATGTGTTGAGTGGAGTTATATTTATTTCTAAGACAAGTTAAGGATAAGTTAGAAGAAGTTAGGTCTGTTAGACATAGTCAAATTGGCATGATGGTGTCAATGATCAGTACCTCCTGCATGATTAGATTATGCATGTGATTCGTGACGGTACGTGCGAGGCTTGACGACCGTCGTAATTGGTTTTATTTTGGAGAAGTTAGGTATTATGGCCTGTGATGTGTAGGTAGATCCTGGGAGGGCAGTGGTGGTTTAGACCACTACTTGAGGATTTGTATATTCTACGGTTATGAGAATTCAATCGTGTGTGGTTATGGTTCTCTTGGAATAAGTAAAGTAGAAAGTTTCTACCTGAAGAAGTGTTTACTCTAGTAGTGGTTCAGGAGCTGAGATGAAATTATTGTACTCCTGCGCGTTTCTGTGATTAAGTGCATCAAGTAGTGTGGGATTCAGAAGTTGAGGATTCAAGATTTACGGTTCGGTGGACAAGGATGTCACGAGCTCGGATGAGCAGGAAAGGGATTTGAAGGCTTAGAGTAAGCTGGTGTTGCCTTCATCGTCACCTGAGATCAGTGTTCTGTGGAAGAGGCTTTGCATCTTGGTTATGGATTCTTGATTTGCGTTACATCGTTAGTGTGACCGGTGTCATTGATGTGCGGACTTGCTACCTTGTGTGGAAGGTCGTGGAAGCATATCTCACAGGAAGATTGTATAAGTGTGACATGTAGTCACTTAATTGATTGAAGATTTAGACCAAGTATAAAGGATATGGTAGTATCGCTTATTTGGGAATTTATGCATGGAGGGCGCTCAGTTCATTTGGTTGCGGAATGAGGAAGTTTGTTCCGGTTATGATGGTTGTTATTGTACATTATGGTATAAATGGGGGTTGTTATGGACCCTCGAATAGCTATTAGCCTAGTGCGGTGCGATCAGAACCGGCTTGAGGTCTGTGGATGAATCTGAATATGATTATGGGCTCTATGTGGGCCAGGTGTGTTCAATTCAGGATAGCGCTCCTCAGGGAGGAATGTTAGAACATCAGATGTTGTTCTGTCGTTGGCTATTGTATGTAATATTATGTTGTGCCATGCGAGCTGTGGAACGACTTGATAATTTCTTATGTGTTGAGGTTCCGCGTAGCGATGGTGTTATGTGAGCAGGATGACTCTTGAGATTCAAATCATATATCGCACCTTAGTTGTGCTTGAGTTTTGTAGCGTATGGATCTATCTTCTCCCCAGGATGGTATTATGCACTTAGCGTGCTTGTGACCGATATTCGATATTTTGTGAAAATGAGCGATTTAGCTCGGCAAGTATCTCCTTATGTGGATTTTATGTGTGGATCGGGTGGCATACCATCACGGTTATGTTATTTGGATCAGGTGGCACGCCGCCGCGGGCATGTTATTTGGATCGGGTTGCATGCAGAAATAGTGTGATGTTGAGTACGGTTCCCTATATCTATTTTCTTGTGTTTTGCTTCCTATTTTTTGAGGAAAGTTCATATTAGCTGTATGAGTTGAGTAGTTCCTTCCGGAGTTCACTTTTCTTATGTATCAAGTTTGAGTTGTGTCCTATTGGCACGTTGTGGCATCATATGAGACTTTTGGTCATGTCTGGGGTGACTTGTTGCCTGAGCGGTTCATACTAGGTGAGACGAGATTATTGGATCAGGGATCAGTGCGATAAGATTATGTGAAGTATATTAAAGAGCAAATACCATTATTTGGTTCATAGAGAGGTGATGATTCTAGTTAAGAGGGGAGATTTAATGATTTATTCACTCGGCAGTTGGTTATGGATTTTTACACACATCTTTCGACATGGTGGTATTGTAAGAGTTGGAACAAGACTTATATATGTCATGAGGGGCATTGTGAGCATCAAATTCGGGGAATGTCGGTTATTATGGTCAGAGAATGTTATTTGGATCCTGTGAATGATGTGGTGCATGGTGAGAAACCAGCAAAGTTATGTAGTCATGTTCTGATGCGTCATGTGGTGATTGATACAGTGTCCGTATATGGGAAGCAGGCCTGGCTGAGATTTCAGATGTTGGAATTAGGCTATAAGGCTCATTTTCCTAAATAAAAGAGGATATCTTCAGAGTTGTTCAAGCAAATGTACTCGCCTGGGTTGTGTTAGAACGGGCAGGTACACGAGGTGTTAAACTGTGATTTTTGGCAACTCCGGAGCCATTTTTGGCACGTTCGAGGACAAACGTATGTTTTAGTGGGAGAGGATATAACGACCCGGCCGATCGTTTTGAGCTCTAGCACGTCGTTCGGTAGTTTGAGGACATGATCAACTTCATTTCAGGTATTATGACTCGTAGGCGTGGTCAGAATTAAATTTCGGGAAGTTCAGAGTCGATTTGCAAAGAAAATTCTCATTTGGAAGCCTTGAGTTGGAAGAATTGACTAAGATTGGATTTTTGAGTAAACAACCTCTGAATCAGGATTTGAAGGTTCCAGCAGGTTCGTATGATAATTTCGGACTTGGGCGTATGTCCGGATTGGGTTTTAGATGACCCGGGAGCATTTCAACGTCTATTGTGTAAGTTGGCATTTTGGAATAATTTCATAAATTTGGGTTGAGGTGTATCTCAATGTTATCGATGTCCGTTTGGGATTCCGAGTCTAGGAATAGCTCTGTATGGTGATTTTGGTATTGGGAGCGTGTTCGGAAGTGGAATTGGAGGTCCGTAGGTCATTTCGGGGTCATTTGGCGAAAGTTATAAAATAGAAGATTTTTAGAAAGTTTGACCGAGAGTTTGACTTTTTGATATCAGGGCCGGATTCCAATTCCAGAAGTTGCAGTAGGTCCGTAATGTCGAATGTGACTTGTGTGCAATATATATTTAATCTGAAATCGTGCAGAACATGAAAGTTGTAGCCCTTGCATTCTAGTTTCCAGAAAGATAAACCATTCATCATTTGGATATTTGTACAGAAAGTTATGATTGATTGAATGAAGGCTAGTAAAGCTATTTTTGCAATTTTCCCAAAAATTTCTGATGCGAGGAGCCTATTTTGGAAGCTTATATCTCGAAATCTATAAAAAATCTGAAAATTTGCGAAATATGAAAGTTGTAACCCTTTTATTCTAGTTTCCAGAAAGTTAAACCATTCATCATTTAGACATTTGTACAGAAATGTATGGTCGATTGAATAGGGTCTGGTAAAGCTGTTTCTAGTGGACTTTTAGTGACGACTTGTAGTGATGAAAATGGACATTTAGTGACGGATGGGCAGAAACTTAAGGACCAAAAATTCTCATTTCTTTCATTTCATTTTGGATTTTTGGAGCACGGTTCTTGGGCGTTGTTTCGGCGATTTTCACGGGAAAATATTGGGGTAAGTGTTCCTTATCCTATATTGATTATATTTCATGATTCCATACTCATTTATATCATGAATCCATGAATTTATTGAAGAAAAATCTATTTTTTAGCAAATCTTCCAAAAATAAAAAAATTAAGATTTGAAAGCCAATATGATGTCGGAATTCGATAATTTTTGCATGGTTGAACTTGTATCGAAATGGGTTATAAGGTTTTGTGAGTTTCGTCGAATTCCGAGACGTGGGCCCGAGGATAATTTTATCAACTTTCCGAACGGAGTTGGGAATTTATATAAATTGAATTGTTATAAGTATTAGAGTATATTTTCATTGGTTTGCCCGTTATTTGGATAGTTTTGGGGCGTTGTGCATCAACTTGAGTCATCAGAAGGGATTGGAAGCCTGTTATGGAACTTCGGAGCGAAGTAAGCCTCCTTTCTAACCTTGTAAGAGAGAATTGTCCCCATAGGTGAAATAATTAATTATGTGCCGTTATTTGTGGGGGCTACGTACGCACGAGGTGGCGAGAGTCCGTGCGTAGCTACTATTATGCTTATGTACGGGTAGTCTAGGACCCAAAAATATGATTTACTTGCTGAACTTGTGACTTTACTGATAAATTTAAGATGCTTAAATCATATCGAATTTGGCAAATGAATTTCTAAAAAGATTAAACACCATCTTCTTGACTAGTAAAAGAGAAATTGTCATATCTTTGGGTAATTGCTTTCCCGATGTAGTCGGGGTTGACTGTTTGAATGTGTATGTTTATGTGTAACCGCGTCACAAATATATTTCGCAAGTGGGTTGACTGTTTTCACTACTCTCATGGGAGCGGGCCGTACGCCACAACATGTTAATAGATACATCTATGGTTCGCGTCGTTCGACCCTTTGGCAATGCACATTTTATTATTTTTGGATCGGGCCGTACGACCCACATCATTTCGTGCCCATGATATTTGCTGGTACTTTCTGTGACTTTGCACGGTTTAATTGCCTTGAGATATAAGTTGTTAATTGAAATGACGGAAACTGAGATTTATACTTTATGGAAGAGGTTGTCCTCTCCTATTGTTATTTGTATAACATCCGTGTTTAGCACCACATTTAATTATATTAAATTGACCTCTAGTAAGTGTCGAAGTCGACCTCTTGTCACTACCTCTTCGAGGTTAGGCGAGATACTTACTGGATACACGTTGTCTTCGTACTCAACTACACTTGTTGTGCATTTTTGCACAGGTACATGCATATCTAGTGGCCCCACTCGATGCAGTGGCATGGCTGGTAGAGGGACTTAGGTGAGCTGCTTATCTCGAGACGACCCGCAGCCAACAAAGTCTCCTTCAGAGTATTGTGTTGTACCTTTTTTGCTGTCCCATTTGTATTCCGGACGATTTTTGTATTTTATGTGTTTTCTTAGAAATTGCTCATGCACTTGTGACACCGGGTTCTGGGATGACTTTGGGATTTTATTATTATTTGAATTTAGTAAGACACTGTTATTTGCTCAGTAAAGTTCATTAATTATTATTTAACGTAGTGAAAATAAATGGTTTTAAAATATTAAAAATAGAGATTCAATCAACTTTTAGTGTTGGCTTGCCTGATAGTGGTGTCCGACACCATCGCGAGCTTTAAAAGGATTTGGGTCGTGACAACATGGTATCAGAGCACTGGGTTCCCTTAGGTCTCACGAGTCATGAGTAAGTCTAGTAGAGTCTTGCGGATCCGTACAGAGACGTCTGTACTTATCTTTGAGAGGCTACATGGCTATTAAGAGCACTTCCCTTCTTGATTCTCCATCGTGCGATTTGATTCCTTTGAGGCTTATGCCATCGCTTCTTTCCTATTCAATCTTATGCGACGCGAAGCGTTTGATATAAATTGAGAATTGAAGAACTATAATGATACTACAGATGTTGTGCGTGATGTTTCTCCATGCATAGTTGGTTGGGGTTATTGCGTTGTTTTGCAGAAGGATATTATGTTGTTTCAGCTCAGTAGTTGTATTTCTGAGAGCTTTGAGGCTATGCTCAGGTTGTTATGGTGCTCATGAATGGTTATCGCGCGATAATTGACGTGGTGGTAGGATGCTTGCCCATGTGTTGGGACAATGAATGACTTGAAAGGAGGTCTGTAGCGTGACTTGAATGACTTGAGCGTGGTTTCGAGATTGCGGTATTTTATTTACTTGTGGAGGAAAGGCAATTGGACTATAAATGTTCAGGTTTGGGTTGATAGAGTAATGAGACTTGGTGTTTTCAAGTGTGATGGAATTTTCGTCTACGACATGGTGTCGTCTTCCTTGATTGAATGTGTTAAGTTCGCCGGTGTTATGAACTTCTTCAAATATGCCTTCGCGGCACGGTATTGTGAAATTATGTCCGAGAAGCGGCTGTTAGAGATCGCAGTGTGCGGCGGTTCATGATCGGATCGGTGTTTCTAATGTCGACGGCTCGAGAAAGATGACCTTCGGAAAGGTTTGAAGCTAGCAGTGAGTTACTGGTTCAAGTACTATAGGGTTAGACATTGATCTAAGGCAACAACTGGGCAACAAAGGATGAGGAAGGACATATGGGAAGTGTCAAGCAGTGGTTAAATTTCTAGCAGGCCAGGTGTGAGAAGCGAAAGTCGAGTAGTTTCTTAAAGGGGTGAGCTCAGCCAAAGTGGGAGAGTTGCAAAGTAACATATGAGTTCTGTGGTAAGATGGTCACACGCCTTGAGGAAAGTCGGTAGGCATTTGGGGAATTCTTGGTGGACAGCGATTAGGTCCACGGAGTTTTATTTAGGTGCAACATGACTTCGAGTTTGCACATGGTCTAGTGGAATCATTGATCAAACGCCTCCAATTAATTTCTAGACCAACACTTATGAGAAAAGAATTTCCCATCTCGGCATGGGGTCATGCTATTTTGCAAGAAGCAGCTCTTGTGTAGATCAGACCCACAACTTATCATAAAGTCTCTCCATTACAATTGACTTTAGTCAGGAGCCAAATATTTTTCATCTTAGAATATTTTGATGTGCAATATATGTTCCAATTGCTCTACCACAACGCAGAAAGATGGGTCCCAACGAAGGTTGTGAATATATGTTGGGTATGAATCTTCTTTTATTATAAAATATTTGAAACTTATGACTGGAGATTTATTTACAGCAAGATTTTCTTATTTCCCTTTTGATGAATCAGTATACCCAAAATTAGGGGGAGAAAATAAGCAGTTGGAAAAAGAGATATATTGGAATACACTATCACTATCTTGTTTGGATCCTCGAATAAATCAAAGTG
This sequence comes from Nicotiana undulata, assembly GCA_005239495.1. NCBI lineage: Eukaryota > Viridiplantae > Streptophyta > Magnoliopsida > Solanales > Solanaceae > Nicotiana > Nicotiana undulata. Next base: position 8,965 of record MDKH01042619.1, on the reverse strand, counting down.
AACACGAGGTTTAAAAGATAATTTATTTGTTAAATATTACAAATCAAATGTCAGATGCATTCACTGACCTATCAAGGCTGACTAAGTCACATATTCCACCTGCTAATGGTCCTATTCGAATTGATGTCCCGGTTGGACAATCTATAAATGCAAATAAGCCTAAGCTACGCTTGAAGCGTGGTAGGCTAATCGGTTCTATAGATAAAAATTCTTGAGAGGGAAAAGGAGCAAATGGTCTGGAGGATCATAATATGGAGGCAATTGGTCAAATAGAGCCCTGCGATATAACAAATGATAAGACACAGAGAAGGTCCAGGCACCTGAAAATAATGAGAACAAAGAGATCTCAAAAAGTTATGTCTCTACGGGAAAAAAGGTGGAACCGAAATAATATTATTGTCTGTTGACGGTCAATTTTGACCCTCCCCTTTTAAATTAAGCTATTTATACTTAATAATTGACAATAAATATTTGTAAAAATATTTTTTAGTAACAAATACCTATTCTTGAAAATTAATTCAAGTGATAGTTTTGAAATCAATCATGTAGTGCTAATATTATGTAATTACAAACATATTTAATACTTTAACAATGTTAATTTGTTTTTTATATATACGTTATATAGGTTCTATAATTAATTTGATAAATTACTCTCTAGTTTTAAGTTAATAAGATTATTATGTTACAACTTAGAGTTAGTGTTACAATGCAGAAAATAAAGTTTTTTTTTATAAATAATCAATTTAAAATAATTAGTAGTATATAGTAGTTATAATTTTTACCATACTTTAGTGAAATTGTTAAGTTTATTTAAATTAAATTCAAAAGGGGTTAAAAGACTAAAGGCCGCAATTATAATTCTCAAGTCAAAAGCAAAATGGCCATTCTTTAAATCATTTTGGCCCAATGCATCAGCCCAGTCCGAAAAATACACCCAACCCAAGCACCTATCTCTTTCCATCATGGCGATTCAAGTCACTCTATTTGCACCAATCAACGCTTTCCATGTCAACCGTCTCCCACCCTCACATAAAAAACACAAATGATTATTGATCAAAACCATCATCGGCCCACAATTATTCCCATTTTCTATTTTAGTTTAGACCCGTTACCAGATATTATCTCCACCATTGGATCACACAAATCCAACGATTTCCGTATTTTCCCAAATTAATTTATTTAAACATATAAAGCCCCGATTTATCAGGTCCGTTGATCAAATGATCAAACAATCGATATTCCATCTTGCAAACTTAACCCTAGAGACCAACCCCCAATTACCCAAACCCTAAATCATTTCGTTTCTGACTTTGCCGCCTCTCTTTCCCATTCTTCTCTCTTTTCTCTCAAACTCACGAACCAAATCAATAAAACACTATGCACAAATTCGTGCAAGATCACAAATCCACCAAAAATCATCCACTTTGCCTTTTGAATCCGCGAATATCGCCGATTTCTTCCCCATATTATCGTTCTAATTGAAACGCCTAAAATTTGGAACCTTATCCTTAAACATGAAACTTCAAATCCTCTTATACTCCATAGAATTGGAGCATGCATGAATTTTTCTTCAGAGATTCATCAAGAAATTCTATACCTAGAAGTCAAACGCAAAGGCCTCTAGGTTTTAGGATTTGTACGTTGGTTCAAAACCTTCAAAAATTGATTCCCCTTTTCAGGTAAACTCAACAATGAGTTCCCCTCTGTCTTCGAGATTTTTTCACTCGATTTGATATCATCATCTACCATGCGTCACTCTCCACTATTGGTTAGAATTTGTGAAACCCTAGAGTCTTAAATGGCACTACAAAAGGGGTCTTTAATGTTCTCTCCAAAAACACACAAAAAATCATGCGGACATGAACACATCGACCTAACACTGATAACATCTAAGAGCAATTTTGAGTTAAAAAAGCCTAGGGTTCCTTACTCTTTTTTGTTTTTATTTTCTGAGTACTGTTGCTGATTCGAACTTGAAGTTCCTAGGGTCTTAAGCGACTGAGAGAGTCTTCATCTGGTGTACACTGCCCTTAAAAAGGTTAGCACATCCCTCATATCACTCTTTTGTTCATTTTTTTTGAATGCTATAAATGTGTTAGTTATCTTCTGAGAGTCATAGTTGTTTATGGTGTTTGTGATTAGTATGTTAGTGCTTATGTTTTGTTAGTTTAATGTCTTTTTGTGATTATTTGTCCTGCTTTTGAACCTTTAACTGATAATCGATTAATTCATTAGGTGATCCTTGATAATTTTCGTTTCTGAGTTCTAATAACCTACATGTTTGAGTTGTAATGTGTCTTGAATGATTGTGCATATTCTCCTAGACCCCACAGTCTTTCACTGATTCTTAAACTTTACCCTTATATATTACTTCTCTGTATTATGTTAATCCTGTGTTTAAGATTATTGTCTAATAATCATAATTGAGATGAATCTGAAGGTTCCCTAAGTTCAGACTATCTAACTTAAGCATGAAATCTAAGTGTTTATATGTTTTTCTTCTCTATACTTGTGTCTGTTAAACTGAAAAAGTAACTTCTGAGTTGTCACTATGGCCTTTTTTATGATCTCATCTAGTTATTATTGCATCTGTTGACTTATTTTTGTTTAGATTGAACTTTCTCCTTTTCATGAATACCAATGGCTCTACTGTACATCTTTTGTAGAGATCAAGTTATCTTTCTTTCATAAAACAACCATGGTACTGTTTTCTTTTCTTTATTATAAGTGGCAATAACTTGTTATTAAGTTGAACTCGGTTGTTTCTTGATTAGTTAACATCCTTAGTTGCATATTCACTTGAAAGCCTACTTGGTATAATACCTCCTTAATCCTTTAAGTTATTATTGGTCTTTGAAAAAGCTGACATGAATTTTTCTTTAAGATATCTTCCTTAAAATAGGACTCAGTTACTCTGTTGTAATCAAGTAATAATTTGTGAAAACAGAAGCATGACTACTTCATACTTAGATGCTGAACTAGACTTATGCTTGGGTTAAACTTGTTTTGATATAATGCTTTCTTTTATCTATAACTTTTCTCCTCATGTCACGCTTAACCTGGTTCTAAAAATGTGTAAAGTTCCCCTGTCTATACGAAGTTATAACTTTATTTGAAATTTTTAGGTAACTAACTGAATACTATATGTTCCTGTTTGATTCCTGATTTCATGCTTTGTCCATAACCACCCCATCCCTTTCCCTACTGTTAGTTTGAAATCAAATCTGATCCTTAAATCTTATGAGGTCCTTTGTTGATACTACCTGAACATGATGACTTGTTTAGAGTTAACACCGTCAGGAGTATGAATTTGTTGAATCCTCAGGGATTCCATGTTTTACTATGTAAACTTGTAGTCATGTTGAGAATTTAATCTTGTTGTTGATAACCTCTGTAAAAATGTTTAGCCATGACTGTTTGGTCTGAATTTTCACTAATGACCTTTAATGTGTTAAGTGGTATTATCAACCTATGTATGTGCTAGAAGCAAACCAATCAGTTCACAATTGGTTTTCCAGAAACAAGAACATCTGTATTTGTTGAGTTGTTGCATATATGACCATGTATAGATTACCTTTCCTTTGAGTGTGCTCTTCTCTAATGTTCAGACCGTTACAACATACTTGTGATGTTTCTACTCCTTTCCTGTATGTATTTGAAAGTCAGATCCTTAATTTCACATGATATACATTTTTGTTTGGTATCTAATGTATACTATTTGTTCTTATGTTACGAGGGAAAGTATATTTTTGTAGTAAGTAATGCTATATCATTTAGTTTACATTTAAAGGGGTCCTCATTGGCATTTAAACCTGTAAGGAAAAAATGTTGTTAGTGTGTAAAGGTATTTGGGAGTGGAGTTTAACTGTAGGTTGGTGTCACGCCCCAACCCTGGGAGACGCGACCGGCGCTTAACCGAGTGAACCCGGTCAAGCAAGCCTGATAAGCCTTTCCTACCCGTCTCATTTACGCCCCATGATTATGTTATAACATCGTTCATTGAGTTAGCAGGAAATAAATCAAAAGCATACATTCATAATATTAATCCATTCTTTCTTATACCCCGATATCCAAAAATTAGGTCTTCCAAAACATACATGCTAATTACAATCTTTATGGTATGGGATTACAGTTACACGATAACCCAATAACTACCCAACAACATACATGACCCACATGAGTGTCTACGGAGCCTCTAAGATAAAGAAGATGAACATGGTTCCGCCGACGACAAGGCCCCTGCAATACCTCAAAATAGAACAACATATACAAAAGGAGAGCAACAAATTTTATACACGGCCCCGAGAGGAAGTGGGGCTCACTGGAACTGCTGTAAGGAGGAGGAGAAGGCACCACTACCGACGATCAGCGCTACTAGCTACAAAGCCACCTACATCCATAAGAAGATGTAGCGCACCTGGCAAAAGGGACGTTAGTACCATCGAATAGTACTAGTATATATGAACAAACTCTACTCTAGATAGAACAAATAACAAACATGTGGTAATGCAATTAGGGTCATCAAATAACATTTCACAGAAATAGAAGGAACACAAATAAGAGTCACCATGGTTTCTTAGTCCGTTCTTCCATCTTCTGAATAGTAGTCCTTTAAAACCAAGTGCCACAATTTTCATAATACCACAGTGTCTTTTACACGGAGTCCGGTCTCGGCCCGACCGGCTAAGCCATCCCAATTGAGACATCATCAGCATCAAGTTCATAATACCATCGTGTCATTATCACACGGAGTCCGATCTCGGCCCGATCGGCTAAGCCATCTCACTTGAAACCGTGAGACAATACCAATATCATATTTCGATGCAAATACCACCATGTGTACAACATGGAGTCCGATCTCGGCCCGATCGGCTAAGCCATCTCACTTTGGGACATAACCATATCAATTTAATTATTTGGTTCACATTCCTTTTCCATCATTTATTATACAGTTCTTGGCACTTGGACATATCCAACCATTTGTGTTACATTTATCTCTTTAACAGTTTCATATAATCATCATTCATATCAACTAGAACCAACATATAAGGATTCGTACACATAATAAAGAAAAGAGCACAATAATCATAATTTGCATTTTCAAGTAGCATAGTGACATGGTAGAAACTTAGAACAATATGGAAACAGGAGTTTCCCGACTTATCACATTGAAACCATCAATTCTTCAGAGAATCAACAAGGGACTCATACCCGGTATATGATCATTAATAGGTTCATCCTATGAAGATTAGGGTTATCCATACATACCTCAATTGGGTCTTTCCTTAACTTCTATCACAAATGCCGGAACCCTTAGCACCTTCAATCTATTTCACAATGTAGCACAATTGAACCCAAAATTAGGGATTTGATCATAGACCTAGCTTAATTTAGCATTAAACTTTCATTACGAACTTGCTAAGGTCCCATCCCCTATTTCTTTCTATTTTTGCCTTTATTTACCCACACATAACCTAGAATCTTATGCATGCGAAGTCCCTATCCTTACTCCCCAAGAACTTCACCCATGGCCCATTTTAACTACATCAATGGAATTTAGAGTTGGTGTAGAAGAAACTTACCTCTTTGAGTGAGTGGAAATTGAACCCTATGTGATTATTCCCAAGCCCTTGGTGATGATTGTGGACGAATCTTGATGATAAGGGAAGCTTCTCTCACACTAGGACCTCTCTCCCTCACTCTATAAAGTCAGAAAATGGTTTAAAATAGGTGGGGAAGTGTCTTATATTGATCTGGGGTCGGGTTTAAAAATTAGAAAATAGGGTGCCCCGACTCAAAATGCGACCGCAGAACAGAAATGCGGCTCGCAAACCTGTCGCAAAAGCGGCTTCAACTGGGCGAACCAACTGTCCGGTTATGCGGTCACTATGCAGCCTGCATAACTATTATGCGATCGCATAATGCACCGTATAACAGTTATGCGGTCGCATTTTGGACCGCATTATTGCCCTCAAATTGGGCAGTCACCTGCCCTACTCTTCGGCCATTATGCGGCCCACAAAGCAGGTTTGCGATCGCATAGTGGGACGCAGATCTGCATCCTTTGCGAAATATTTCCTCTAAGTCCGTAGGGTACTTTTCAATCCTAAAGGTCCGAACATAGGGATCTAACTAGGCATCATTTTGGTTAAGGATTTCACGGGTCTTTAGAGTTGTGTTTCCCTCCCCGGGTCCTTTGGGAACTCTGAAGTATCGAGGGATTCAAAGGGAGCATCGACCGTGAGTAGAACTTCCTCCTTAGCCCTTAATTCATTATCACATTTAGTTCTTTAGGGGTTTAATTTTAAATAATAACGAAAGGTTTTCAATGTAAATTATTTGCCGAGTATAACCACCACATTAATATAATTTCTCACAGTATTCGAATTATTGATAAATTTCTTGTTCCAGTGTTTGTCTATATATATTTCATACATGTTTTGAATATGTTGAGAATTTGGAATGTACATGTAATGACCTTCTTTATTTTTGATCATGTATCTATTTGGGCCTGCTGAGTTACTAAGGAACTCAGACCCAAACCAACTTTGTTGCATTTTCTGGAGGGTCCAGTCAGCTATAGCCGCACCGCTCAATTTCTGGGCCTACCTTCTTGGAGCCCAACCATCAAAGTCCAGTCTTCTCTCCCTTATTTCTTTGTTACTATTAATTACTTCCATATCCTAGTTTACTGCTTCATTACTTTCGCCTACCGCCTTTGTCGGTTTATCATATTTCATTATCATGTATTTAACACTCATCTATTAGCACACACACTTTACCGTCATGCTTTAATATCACATGAAACATAGGAAAACTTTAAATAATATAGGATTTAAAAAAAATTAGTTAGTAATTAATCTTCACTTCTCTAATTATAGTATATTCATCTTGTTCACTCACCGCTCTTAATTTTTTTTTGAAGCCCAGAATTTAATAAAAAGAGCAGCCCCATTTTTTCCAGAAAGGAAATCATAAAGAATCGCTGGTTTTTGCTAACAAGGAATGAAATCAGATTTTTTCCATAAGACAGTAAGGTGCTTGTAACGACCAGAAAAATTGTTTTTGAGCTCTAGCACGTTGTTCGGCATTTTGAGGCCTTGAGTAGCTTCACTTCATATTTTATGCATTGTACGCATAGTCGGAAATGAATTTCGAAAAGTTCAGAGTTGATTCAGTTAGAAAATTCTCAATGCGGAAGCTCTAAGTTGGAAGCGTTGACCAGGGTTTGACTTTTGAGTAAACAACCTCAGAATCAGTATTTGAAGGTTCCAATAGGGTTGTATAATGGTTTCGAACTTGGGCATGTGATCGAGTTGAGTATCAGGTGGTTCGAGAGCATTTCAACGCTTATTATGGAAAGTAGGCATTTTGAAAGTTTTAGAATTTTATAAGTTTGGTTTGAAGTGGATTTTGATGTTATCGATGTTCGTTTGGGATTCTGAGCCTTGGAATAGGTTTGTATTGTGATTTATGACTTGTGCTAAAGTTTGGCGTCATTTCGGAATGTTTAAGTATGAATCGGACGCGTTCGTCGAAGTTTGAATGTTTGAAAGTTGAGAGGAAGGTTTAGATCATTGATTCGTAGTTTTGATGTTGTTTGGTGTGATTTGAGGCCTCGAGGAGGTTCTTGTTATGTTTTGGGACCGGATGGTGTGATTGGAGGGGGTCCTAGGGGCCTCAGTTGTGATTCGTGTGGTTTCAAACCATTCTTCCTTGTTTTGCAATTGCTGGTCTCTGGTTTTGTTCTTCATGAACACAAAGGATCTCACACGTTCGCAAAGAAGAATTTTTGGGATGTGGGATTTGCTCATCGTGAACGCGACACAGAGGTCGAGACTTCGGAGAAGAGCGGAGGCTACCTATAGGAATGCGACATGGAGGCCTCGAACGCGGAGAAGGATAGGTGGCTGTGAGGCAGAAGGCCTTCACGAACTTGAGGGGCGTAGCACGGACGCTAAGAGAAGGGTCAACTGGGCATCATGAACGCGATCAGGTAGTCACGAACGCGATGTAGGACAGTCCAGGGCAGAATTTGTTTTCAATCGGGATTTTTACTCATTTCACTCATTTCTCTCTTGCTTGGGCGATTTGGAGGATCCATTTTCATCATCAATATTTAGGTAAGAGATTTCTACACATTGTGAGTTAAATAAATGGTTATATGTGGATTTAAACATGGAAATCAATGAAAACTGTGAGAGTTTTGGTGGAAAACCTAGAAATCGTATTTTGATTTTGAAAATGAAATGGGACATGGAATTTTAGGATAAATTATATATTTGAGTTCGTGACATTCTGGGTAAAGTTTATCTTCAAGAATTTTTTTGAATCCTGGCATGTGAGCCTGAAGGTTGACTTTGTTGACTTTTTGAGCGGAGTTAGGAATTATTATATATTGTGATATATCATGATTGATTTGCACATTGTTTGACTAGTTTTGGATCATTGGATTTGAGTCGAGGAGTTAGAGAGGCATTGGATCCAGTTACGGAATTTCGGAGCGAGGTACATCTCCTGCCTTACCTTGTGAGGATGAAACTACCCCTAGGTGATGTAATTGTTATGTGCTACTAGTTGTGGGTGATACATATGTACGAGGTGACGAGAGTCCGTACATAGCTAAGCATGTTTATGTTCGGGTAGACTTAGGACTTTATCATGTAATATTTGAATTATTTGAACTCATTTTGCTGGCTTTATTAATTGAATTTATTTGTCAAATTAATTGAGGAACGGTAAAGGTTATATTTACTTTATGTTCCTGTACCTGTATTGCAAGCACTGTCTCGTAATATGATAAGTACCTTCCTTTCCAATGAGTGGGCCGAACGCCTTGACAGTATAAGATATGCATCTATGGTTCGTGCCGGTCGATCCTCGACAGTGTTCATGTCACGGCCCCAAAACCGGTCCAGGTCGTGATGGCGCCTAACGGCGAGGTCAGGCAAGCCAACGAACAATA
>ML254441.1:706-15139 GCA_005239495.1 Nicotiana undulata | reverse complement strand
GGTGTTAGTATATGTCATGATTCAGTCATTATGAACGTTCGGAGAGTTATCTACCTGTTGTGGGTGACCAAAGTTGACTTAGAGTTATTGGTAGGCCAGTATGGGTGTGTGGTCTGCACCGAGTCAGAATTGCTGACTCCGAATTGCTAATGTTGAGGGATGTACCATTTGATTGCCATTAAGCTTATTTCTGGAGTGATCTATGAGTTACCTTTCGGTGTTTCGAGGAGTTGTGATCGTTGGTTATATATGTGCACAAGGTGTAGTTCTATCGGGGCTTTATAACGAGATTTGAGTAAGGTAAGTAATTGGGTGTTGCAGGGTTGAGACGTGTTGGTTATGTTCTTTCTGATTCGGGTGCCATGGTATTGTCTGATTTCCCCATGGTTATGGCAATGCACTTTGAGTAATTGACGTCGAATTTTGCATGGTTATTGATTTTGAGCAAGATGGCTTGGAGTATGTCATGTGGTCCAGCGGTTGGAAGGGATCACGCTTTGCAGCTCAGTTAGGTTGAGGTATGATCCTTGGTGTCGGATTTGTGTGATATGGCTTCACGATGCGTATTAGGCTTTTAGCATGATGTGGTAATGGTAAGTGTTAGTGGCAGGATAGTCCTCTCGTGTGAGTCTTCTTTATTTAATGAATTGAGCTCTTGGTATGTGGTTATTGAGTGCACAAGTTGCACAAGTTATGGCACTGGCTGGCATTGATACTGATCGGACGAATGGTTGCTGGTTTGTACGTGTTTCTTTCATCATCAGCACTATATGGAAGTTTTAGAGCGGGGCATGGTTTGATAAGAGGGTATGTACTGGTATTGAGTTGTTGAACAGCTATTGTGGTTAGGATTTATCGCTATGAGGGGTTGAGCCACGCGGTATATTATGTGATTTCATCTTGGGTTACGGATATGGCTTGGTACGGCGTGTTAAGATTTTTTTTCAGTTTATAGGTGTGGATTTTGATCTTGTAAGTATTTCAGAAGTGGGAATTTGATTCTAAGGTTATGGGTCAGGTGGAATTATGGAATATCAATTATGTGTGTTATCAGACCTATATGGGATAGGGTGACGTGAGATCACCCCGGGTATTGTGCATGGTAGGTTTTACTGCAATTTTGGTGGCGTTTGGAACAACTCTAGGCACGTTCGAGGACGAACGTATGTTTAAGTGGGGGAGAATATAACGACCTGGTCGGTCGTTCCGTAGAATTTGCATCGTTATTCCTATTTTTGCCTTGTCATAGGTTGGTTATACTGTTTATGATGTGTTAGAGTCGATTGGCTCGGGTTCAGAATGGTTGTAATGAGAATTGAGACACTTAGTCTCTAAAAATAGCCTTATAGTTGCAAAAGTCAACTGGGAGTTGATTTATTGGTAAACGATCTCGGGATGCGGATTTTATGGATCAGATAGCTTCGTTAGGTGATTTGGTACTTAGAAGTGTGTTCGGAATATTATTGTGATGTCCGGTGCAGAATTAGGCTTGAATTGACGAAAATTGAAAATTTAGAAGTTCTTAGGCTTGAATTTGACATAGATATGGTGTTTTGGTGTTGTTTTGGGTAGTCCGAAGGTTCGAATAAATTCAAGTTATGTAATGGGACTTTTTAGAATGTTCGTATGGGATCCCGAGGAGCTCGGGTGAGTTTTGGATAGATTTGGGCTGCGTTGTGCTCGTTTTTCTTATGCTTCAACGTCGTTTCTTCAAGCATAAATGATACCATATTAAACAAATGAGCTCCGATTACTGTTTTGAATGAATCATTAGATCCGTATCGTAATTACGGACCCGTAGCAAAAAGAATCGTCAAATTTGGACATGGTATGAGGATTTAATGGTCATTTTACCAAGGTTGCCTAGATTTTTCAAGTTAATTACGAATTTGCCCCTGACAACGTATTAAAAACCTGCACTATTTGCAAATCTTAAAAGCTACATATCTCCTTCATTATAAGGTCAAATTGAGTGATTAAAAATCCTAAATTGATTAGAATTTCACAAGGAATCCATTGGGAGCAGTAAAACGCGTGAACAACATATATATAACGAGTAGTTCGAGTTTTCTTCCAATTTTTGAACGGGGAGAAGCTTTTGAAGCGATCTTTAAGAGAGGAAATGAGTGTTCTTCGTAGAGGTAAGTGTATTGATCATTAAAACTCATTTATGGGTGATTATAGAACATAATCTCAGCATTTAATTCATGAAAATCAGTAGAAAATGTGGGTTTAGGACTTGAGATTATGAGACCTTTAGGGGTCGATTTGAGGGGTCAAACGAACTCCGATTTTAGCGTTCTTTATATGTACGGACTCGTAAGAGGATGAAAAACAGTTTTGTATAAAAGTTTCTGAGTTTCAGGACGCGGGCCCGAGGGTCGGGTTTTGACCAAATTCGGGTTTTGGGCTAAATTTGATATTTTTCGATTGGAATTTATTCCTTAAGCATAATTTGATGATAAAAATCTGAACTTGGTAAATTTGGAGCGTTCGGAAGTTTATTCGAAAGGCAAACGCATTGCGGAGTAGATTCGGGCTAGTTTTGAGATAAGTAATGTCTTTAAATCCTGTCCTGAGGTATGAAACCCCGGATTATGCACCCTTTCACGGGTTTTGGAATACAAAGATTGAAAATTGGGAAATATATTCCCTACTTAGGCAACTATTGAGTTGCAAAACCGCTTTTTAAGCCTTTGCTTAATTAGTATTTATATATTATGATATGTTTTGGGCTGTAAGCCGTGTTTGGGGCCTAGTGCCAACTTGTTTACCCTTAAAGGGTTGTGTTTACTATATTTTCCTCACTGATATGCTATGATTTTACACTCAGTCTTTTTCTTGTAAATTGTTTTGACACTCGGAGTATTTTGATACTATTTATTAGAAAATGAAATATTGTTTTGAGTCGAGAACCCGGTATGTTTATGGCCTAAGGGCAAATTGAGAGTGTCTGACTGAGTGATGTGAGGAGGATTCCATGCCTTATGAGTGATATGATGAGGCTTCCAGGCCTTATGAGCGATGTGAGGAGGCTTACAGGCCTTATGAGCGATGTGAGGAGGCTTTCAGGCCTTATGAGTGATGTGAGGAGGCTTTCAGGCCTTATGAGAGGTGTGAGGAGGCTTTCAGGCTTTATGAGATGAGAAAGCTTCCAGGCCTTATGTTATTATTGCGCTTGGGCTGTAGGAGCCCCTCCGGAGTCTGTAATACACCACCAGTGAGCGCCGGTACCGATTGAGTGACGCCCGCGGGGCTTATGAAGAGTGATCGTGAGGTTGCATGTTGGGCAGAGTGATTGTGAGGTTGCCTGATGGGCAGAGTGATTGTGAGGTTGCCTGATGGGCTAATACTGAAAGATATTGTGATGAGAAATGATTATGGCCCGAGGGATAGTTTTATGAAGATTTTTAATGAGTTTTCAAACTATATTTACTTCGTTTTCAAACTGGTTTTACTGAGAATTTTATTGAGATATACTGATATTGCACTTGTTTCCAAGGGATTTCTGGAAACTGATTTCGAACTTATTATTTGATGAATACTACATGGTGACTTAGTGTTTACTGGTTTTGTGAATTGGTGTATCTGTACTGTGTGCTTTATATTTCTCAGACTGTGATTTATTTTCATTACTAGTGAGTTGGCATACTCATAAAGACTCCATGTGCCTCTATGCACAGATCCAGGTACTAACTTGCAGCAGTAGCTGACGCAGGTTCGATAGCAGCATTTCACAGGATTTCGAGGTAGCTGTCCAGCGTCTACAGCTTCTCCATTTTCCTTCACTATTTAGCTTTAGTATTTGATTCAGAGACATATTATCGTTTTAGAAGAGTTAGATTTATTTCTATATATGCTAATGACTATTGACTTGAGTTCTGGATGTTGTTTAGAGTTGTTAGATTATTATTGGGGCGCTAGACTTATATAAATTATTCTTTATTGAATTGCTATTTACTTTTGCATTACGAACTGTTAAATGAGAACAATTGCGTAGTAATGTGATGGTTGGCTAGACTAGTTCCACGATAGGCGCCATCACGGCCTGTTAGGATTTGGGATCGTGATACATAATGAATCTGGTTTCTCTTTGTGGACTAGTTAACTTTGAATTTGATTTGAGGGACTAAGAGGAAAGGGAAAGAAAGGGAGGGTACTTGAGTGTAGAGCCTTTATTTGGTTGCTTTTACTGTTGAGGACTGTTTTGGAGTACAATACTCCAAAATTCTGTCCACAGTTGGCAAGGAAAACTATTTCTTGGACAAAATTCTAGTTTTGGACGAAGTTTTGGTAAAAAATCTATCATTTTGGACAGATTTTTGCCAAACAAAATTTGTCCCAAGGTGTTTCCTCCCCCTATAAAAAGAGGAGCTCTTTCCTCATTTTCAGAACATCTTGGACTCTACAAAAAACATCTTTTACACACTGAAAAAAGAATCAAAACTTGAGAGCAAAATTAACAGCTGAACATCTAATAGTAAGTTGAAACTTGAGTGTTTTGGAGTGCGTTTTCTGAGATTAAAAAATAAAAGTCCATAAAGCTAGTTTCTATTTCTTCTTTCACTAAAAGTTGTCGAGTTTTAAGGTTTGTCCTGGGTTCATTTCACTGTTGTTTTTCTTTTCCCTGATGTTTCTGTTGTGACTGTTGCTGCATTTCTACTACTGCACTGCTGTATTTCTGCTCTTCGGGTAACTTTGCAAACACTTGTAATGCAGGTTCTTTTCTATAGTATAAGATGATGAATGATGGGCCTGTTTTAGCTTATTTCGAGCAATTGTCATCCAAAGAATTTGCTGAATATTTTGAGTGCTAGAGTCTGTATGATATGATGATTTTATTGTTGTATTTTAATAATTAGCTTATTTCGTAGTTGGTAGATTCGAGTATCCATGTTTTTGGTGTTAGTTTGAGCTACTTGGATCTAGTACACAGTCTAAAAGAAGAAGAGGATGCATGTTTAGTAAGTTGCAGTATGAGTTCATTATGTTTTTCTATTTACAATTCCATGTGCTTTAGTCCTTGTTGTGTTTGTATGCTTCTTGTAAGGCGGGTATAAAAAGTTGGTCAGTTATCTTTTTCAAATTTGCAATCTTTGTCCAAGGTGAATAGTTTTGGTGGCAAGAATATCCACCTTTACTAAGTCAAGAAATGAAGTTAACTAATAGAGTAAGTTCAATCCTTATGGATATCATGTGTACCTTGGTGTATTGCGCAAGAATTTGACTTCAAGCTGTGTTTTTTTTGTTGGCGTATAGTTTCACTTTGCTGTAAGGTTTCACTGGAAGTAGATGTTCTTTTTTCAGAATTAATTAACAATAGAGAATCTTATTAGTAGTAGGGATGTTCAGAAATTCTTAATGGACCAACATTCCCAAATCCAAATAAGAGGCCCATTTGGATCTGATTTATTTTATTTTTATTTTTCTTATTACAAATGGGCCAAGTAGAGTCATTTTAGCAGGCCCAACTTTAAGCATAAGCCTATCAAGTTTAATGCTAGTATATGTTAGTTAAATAAATAAAAATAATGTATCCTCTCCTCTTGAATAATCAAATTACCTTTTATTAAACTAATTTAAGCGATAGGCAATTTTAGGCACGTTTGAGATGTAGACCATGTGTTCATACATGATCATTGGTCGATATTTATTTAATAAAGTAGTCATGTGTGCATTTCCGCTCCTTGACTCTTTAATATTAATTGTATTTAAGCCATGTGTATCGACACGTTCCTTGGGTTAGTACATATAATCAAATAAGGACCTTGTGTGCTTGTACACCCCTAGGTCAAAATTATTAATTCTCAGGAGACAATTGGCAATAGAAATTTAAGGTGAATATCACATAGTTTATCCAAAAATAACTCACGCCAATTTTTAATCAATAAAAGCGACCGTGTTAGAACCACGAGATTTGGGGAGTGCCTTACACCTTTTCCTTGTTCAATACAATTCCTCACCCGATATTCTATTTTCGCAGACCAATCAAAATAGAGTCTAACCTTCCTTTGACTGGGGATTCAAATAAAAGGTAACTTGGAACACCAACAAAATGAATTTCAAGTGGCGACTCTGTAAATTAAATAATCCTTACTCAATTTTGTCACTTCAATTGGGAAAACTCTTTAATCCACATAATATTATTTTGCAGGTAGAAAAGGGGTGTGACAGTTGCAGACATTACAACAAGAGAGAGGGAATATCAAAGTTATTATAGAAGCGACTCAAAAGGAGGTTGAAGAGATTCAAGCAAAAGTTTCAGCTTCCGAGACTAGCATCTCTTCATATGACAACGTAAATTAAATTTGCTGACTGTTGATAATTCGGCCAATCTAGAGGAGAAGAAGAAGAACCTGAAGACTAGCTACCAAGAAGTCAAGAACTGATCAACTTCAAGTTCTGTTTAGGTTAGACTATTAGCATTATCTCCCCTTTTATATTTTATGTTAGATTGACCTAGTGGATATTTATTTTATCATAAACAAGATCGATTCTCGTTTGCTTTATATTGTCTGACTTTTATCTTAGTCTCATAATTTTTAACTTTACGCGCTTGTAACAAAAAAATGCATATCTTGTCGTGGGAGAGTCCAAACAACGAATTGTTTAATTTCCCGAAAATTAGACTTCAATATCTAAAATATATCCAAAACTTAAAATCAAATGCCTTCAGAATCGCCCAGACAATATCTTGAAACCAACTTTAGATTCCACCACGTTAAAAATTTCATGTTTGAACAGTCTCACAGAAAAATCATATCTTGGTGTAGGAAAGTTAAAATCACGAACCGTTTAATTTTTTGGAAACTTAACTTACAAATCTGTTATATATCCAAAATGCAAAATTTAATTTCTTAAGGATAGTTTCAGATAATAGTTCGTAATCAATATTAATTCTGACGCAGCGACGATTTCAGATTTGCGCGACTTCACCAAAACTTTTGTATCTTGATGTTGGAACGTCGAAATCACTATATGTCTATTGGAAACTGAACTTCCAAATCTATAACATATCCAAAATACAAAATTTAATGCATTAAGGATAGTTTCAAATAATATTTCGAATTCAATACTCAATTCTGACGCACTTACGATTTTATATTTGCGTGACTTCACCAAAACTTTTGTATATTGATGTAGGAACGTCGAAATCACGAACCATTTGATTTCTTGGAAACTAAGATTCAAAATCTAAAACATATCCAAAATATAAAATTTAATGCCTTAAGGATAGTTTAGATGATAGTTCGAAATCGCCTTTGGTTTCTGATATGCCAAAAGTTCCAAATTAGCGCGACTTCACCAGAATTTTTATATCTTGGTGTGGAAGCCTCGAAATCGCAAGACCTATTTAATTGTTAGAAATTGAAATTCAAAAGCTTCATTCTCGCCAAATATCTTGGGTTCAAGTCTCACTGAATTTGAAACGTCGTGAAGGCACACCAAAAAAAAACTTAAAGGTTTGGCGAACATGAAGGCATATCGAATCCCCGGACTTCAATGCAAATGCTTGATAACCTCCTAAAAGATATTAATCATTTCATTGAAGACGCCAATTTACCATAGTGGCTGCCCCCTTTAAGTCAAGTGGGATCAAAAGTTTAACAGGAGAATGGTGTCTCAGCTCGATTTTCAAGTGCTGATTGAATGGATTACATTACATCGTACTTCATTCGGACAACGAGTGAGGGATTTTGAATCTTTTGAACTTATGCGACTGAACTCAAAATGAAACTCTAAGGTGCCTACGTACCTCGACGAAGAGGATCAAGTCATACTGTAGTTAAAAATGGGTGATTTTTTTTATTTATTATTATTGTTTTTTTTATTTCTATGTTTTATGTCCTAACTTTTGCCTAGGTCGTCTCTTTTGAGGTTTTCAACCTAGCGGACTTTTTTTTTGGGTTGTACACAGTTTACACTCACGCGGGCCAAGAGTGTAGGAACATGCACTTTAGGCTCATGCGTTAAGGAGCGTTTCAACTTCATGGATAATACTTCTTCAAAACTTGCCATTGATAGGGTCGATTCGCATGCCATCTACATCAACCAGCTTGTAAGCCCCACTTGAGTAGGCTTCTTATACGACATATGGCCCATCCCATTTTGAAGTGAACTTCCCTATAGGTTTGTGCAATGTAATAATGGATCTTCGTGTGGAAATGACTTGATCTCCTACTTGAAAGGATCTCGGGTGAACCCTTTTATTGAAGGCGCGAGACAATCGAGCTTGATAACATTCAAAACTCTAATGAAATTCCAACCTCTTCTCATCAAGAGCCTCCAACTTTGCTAATCGAAGTCGTGCATTTTCTTAATTAGTGATCCCTTCTTGAATAGCTAATCATAATGAAGGTATTTGATGCTCGAGTGTCATGACGGCTTCGACTCCATAAACGAGTGAATAAGGGATCGCTTGTATTGGCGTACAGGGAGTTGTCCTATATGCCCACAAAACTTCTTCCAAGCAGTCATGCCAATCCCGTTTGGATTTGGAGACGATTTTCATTAACAAGTTGCATAGAGTCTTGTTGAATACCTCGACTAGACCATTGGCGGCAACATTATGCATAGAAGAGTTACGTTGCTTAAAACCAAAGAGTTCACAAATCTTGTTCACTAACCTATTGTCAAACAACTTTCTAATATCCGTTATTATGTAACGAGGAATGCCAAAGCGATAGATAATGTTTACTCAGATGAAACTTGTGACTTTCCTTCTTTACTTCCTTAAGATCAACAACTTCAGTCGTTTTGAGAAGTAGTCAGTTGCAACCAAGATGTATAGGTGCCCACCAGAAGACTTTGGCAGTTTTCCAACAACATCCAATCCCCAAGCGTCAAATGGCCAGGATGCAACAGTCAGGTGCTACACTTCAGGAGGTTGATGAATAAAATTCGCATGGAATAGACAAGCCTTGCATCTTCGAGCGTAGTCCAATCAATATTTTACCATTGTTGGCCAATAATATCCCATCCTTTTTATATGAAAGTGGAGCTTTGGTCCAGACTGGTGTGACCCACATACCCCAGAATGTGCCTCTTGAAAGCTTAGAGTGCTTCTTGTTCCCCTAAGCATCGCAAGAGTACTCCCTTGAATGACCTTCTGTATATAGAATCCTTGTAGTAAAGGAAGCGAGGTGCACGACGACGAATTTCAGTCCTTCTCCTCGGATTTCAAGAAGTATCCCATAGCTTAAGTAGTCGATAATGGGTTGTCATCATTCTTCTTTCTCAACTTCAGAAACAACGACAAGGTGCTTGAGTTCATTTTCTTCGCCTTCAACCTCATTTGGTGGTGGTACTACCCATTTTTGGCAGATAGTAACTTACGCTTGATCATGCATGGTTAATGATGAAGTTAGGGCAGCTAAAGCATCAACCTTCTTCTTTTCTTTCCTTGGCACATGTTGAATAGTTACATCGATGACCCACCCCATTAATTTCTTAGCATAATTATGATAAGGGTGTAATTTAGGTTTTCTGACCTCGTAACTACCTAAAGTTGATTGACCACTACCTGGTAGTCATCAAAGACTTGCAATGCAACTACTTCTTATCGACAACCATTTCAAGCCCAATTATTAGTGCTTGATACTCAACAACATTGTTGGAACATATTCGTGTCAAGGTGAAGGAGTGGGGAAGAACTTCCCCTTGAGAGGTTAAAAATACTACGCCAACACTAGCTCCTCCACGATGTGCAACACCATCAAAGAACATCTTCCATGGAGGTTGTAATTCAAAAACCATAGCATATTCGTCAGGTAGTTCATCAGTTAGTTCCCAATCGTCAGGTATCGGTTGATACGCTAAGAAATATGTCAATGCTTGTCCTTTTTACAAACTTTTGAGGAATGTACACAATCTTGAATTGTTGAAATTGGAAGTACCATCTTTCTAGTCGATCACTAAGGACTGGTTTTGACATTACAAACTTGATGGGACTTGCCCTAGAAACAACGCAAACGACATGAGCTTGAAAGTAGTGCTTCAACTTTTGAATTGAGAAGACGAGGGCCAAACATAACTTTTCGATTGGCGAATAATTCAGCTCAATTGGTGTCATCATCATGCTAAAGTATTAAAGAGAGTTTTCTTTCCCTTCATTATTTTTTTGGGCCAACAGTTCTCCAACAGACCTTTCTTGTGCCGCAATGTATAGTATCAATGGATTTCCATATATATGGGCTGCTAATACTGGAGGCTTCATCAAGTATGATTTAATGCTCTCAAAGGCATTGCTATACGCTTGGTCCCACTTGAAAGGGACACCTTTCTTCATATGACGACTGAATGGTTGGCATCTCCTAGATAGATTCGAGACGAGTCTCTTAAGATAAGCTAGCTTTCCTTGCAAAATTTTTAATTCATGAATATGCTGCGGCTCATGCATTTTCAAAATTGCACCAACTTTGGCTTGATCAATTTCGATGCCGAACAATGAAACCAAGGAACTTTCCAGAAGTAACTCCAAAGGCACATTTCAATGGATTCATCCTAAGTTGGTACCTCCGGAGTAACTCAAATACCTTTCTCAAGTCTTTCAAGTGGTCGCTCCTCTTTCTTTATTTTACCACCAAGTCGCTGACATAACATTCAACGTTCTTGTGGAAAAGGTCGTCAAAAATATTCTGCATAGTCCTTTGGTTAGTGGCACCAGCTTTTTTCAAGACAAATGGCATTACCTTGTAGGAATAAATACCTTTTGGGGTGTAGAATGCGGTAAGCTCTTCATCTTTTGGTGCCATATGAATTTGGTTATAGCTTGATGAGTCATCCATAAATGACATTGCCCTGTACCCA
The DNA here is from genome assembly GCA_005239495.1 of Nicotiana undulata. Lineage (NCBI taxonomy): Eukaryota > Viridiplantae > Streptophyta > Magnoliopsida > Solanales > Solanaceae > Nicotiana > Nicotiana undulata. The sequence continues at coordinate 4,330 of ML254441.1, read as the reverse complement.
GTGGTATCATCGATCATCACCTCTGGAATAGGAATAGGGAATTTAGCTTTGGGGCACGCATTGCTGAGATCCCTAAGGTCAACCTTCCTTACAGGGACAATACTTGAAACCCATGTTGGGTATTTAACTTCACGAATAAAGCCAGCTTCGATGAGTTTGTTAACTTCGGCTTCAATCAAGGGAACCAAGCCCGTCCTAAAGCGCCTTTGAGATTGTTTAATAGGGCGAGCGTCATTCTTAACTGTAAGGTGATGGGCTGCTACTTTTGGGTCCAAGCCAGGCATCTCTTTGTAACTCACCTACCTTCGGTAGGTCTTGGTTCTTCATTGGTGCCAATGTTAACTTCTTTTAAGGCATCAGTTGTTGTCTTCACCCATTCTTCAAGTTCAGGTGGAGCATCCTTTGCATCTTCATCTTCTTGAGGGTGCCCATCATTGAAGGATATGTGACAACACGGTGAAACATCCTCCAATTCTGCATTATCCTCCATTAGAGATGGAATACCATTCCTGCCTTATACAGTAACATGATACAAAGAACTCACACTTTATTCATCTTCGTTATGTTCCTTAGTGTAGACCACAATATATGGCTTTACCTTCAATACTTCTTTACATGAAACCATAAGTTTTGTTTGTCGCCTCATTCTAGAAGGAACCAAACTTTGGAAATCCATAGAGATCTTCTAGATTTTGGGCGAAGCGGGTGTTCTTATGCTTTGATAGTTTCTCTGGAATTTGTTCCCTTTATTTAATAAACCCAATCTCTCAAATACGGAGTTCCTCACAGTTGATTTTCCAAGTCGATCAAAGACCGAAGGTCTGTTAGAAGCGGCAAATTCATCTTTTACAGTGATATAATTATTGCTTGCCCTTCTTATGGAGATGCGAACTAGTTATAGTTGCTTGTAACCCTAACCTTCACGTGGTTGCCTTGTAGCAGCTTCTAATGGGAGCTTCCCTAATTTTGATGGCTCATTGGGATTGTATCCAGCTTTTGCAAATAGTGTAAGCATTAGGATCAAAGCCTTCATCTGTACGCTTCGTAGGGAGTGCCACTTTCTGCAAAGGATTCTGGGCCACAAACCCTGCAAATATCGTTGAGGGAAACTTTACTGCCTCAATTCATTTGATCGAAAGTTAACTCCCTTAGCATATTGGTTTGGGGTTTGTCTGATTCTCCCTCATATTTCTTCTTTTAGGGACATAGTGAAGCACATGAGTTACTTTCTTTTCGTGAGACATAATGTTCCCTTTATGAGGTTTATTTGAGCCATGGTGCACTTCCTCGGCAATATCTTTGGTTTTGTCGGCAACCACCTCAACCCTCTTAGTCGTGGGTTCGTCATTCTTGCTTTTCATGACACCATAAGCTTTTAGCTCCTTCACGATGCAGTTTTTAAGTAGAACTTTGCACCAACAAAGTGTGACTCGGACTCGTTGAATGGATCACCATCACCAACTATCTTCTTCTCGACTTCACCCTCGTAGTATTTTAAACATTTATGGTAGGTAGATGGAAGTACTTTATTCTAATGTATCCAAGGCCTTCCAAGCAAGACGTTATATGAAGTGTTTGCATCGATCACATGCATCCATGCACTTGATTGCATATCTTCGATAGTGATTCCCAACCTGATCGCACATATGGCTCTTTTCCCCCCTTGGTTGAATCCTTGGATCATCACACGACTTTTCGAGAGTTCACTCATGGAAATACCAAGTTCTTTCATAGTGCGAATCGGCAAGATATTCACTGAGGATCCTCCATCAACCAAAATTTGATTTACCGTTTCATCAAAGATATAGCCAACCAGGTACTACGAGCGGTTATGAAGACTGTCACCTAGTAGAAGGTCGTCATTTATGAACGTAACTTTTTCCCCACACGCTTAAACTTCTTGATGAATAGACTCGATGAGCTTTTTTGAAGATGGTGCCAACAATAGATTATCGCTCTTTTTTTCCCCTTTATCAGCAATGAAACAAGAGGACTCAATACCATCACGGGAAATCTTAGTGCGGAACCAACATGGCAAGAAATCCTCCTAGGTCACTGGATGTCGTGTCCTTTGAGGGTGGTGCACCTCCACTTTTGCTTTCTTCAAACGCCTAACTGGATTATGTTTCCTTGGTCTTTTTACAATCATTTTCCTTGTTGATTGCTCTACTGATTCTTTTTGTGGGCTCCTTTTGTGTTGCCTACGACGAGTCACCAACGTTCAACCTTCATCATCATCAGGTTGATCGACTTCAACTTTGTCGTTCTCAATGGGAAGAAAACCTGCCTGGAAAAAAGATTCTATTTTCAATAGTTTCAAAGGCTTGAATGATCGTAGCCTCATTCAAAAGGAATTGATAGGAAGACTTTTCTCTCTCCGATTATCTCCTACAATAAAATAAGAGGTAAGAAGCATGGAAGATTGTTTATGAATATCCCTTTTCAGTTCCAATGCGCGGAATCGAAAAAAAGACTATCTTGCTTTCGGGGTCATAGATTAGAGAATTCCCTAATTCTTCATCTTTACTTTCTTTAAGGCCACATAACACACCCGGACTGAATGATCCAAAGGTGGTAGAGGCTTGGTTTGCGCTTGCTTTCTCATTTTCAAGCACAATCTTCTTTTCACGAGCCAATTCCATAACTTTGTCCTTGAAGACAAAGCACTTCTCTAGAGTGTGGTTCACAAGTCGATGTTATTTGCAGTAATTTCGGTCATTCATTTTGTCACGACCCAAACCTCTGGGCCGCAACGGGCACCCGGTACCTTACTCGATTGAGTACCAATATAACGTATCTTTTCATGTCATACTTATCATAGATAACTGGGCCGGAAGGCTGCCATGAGATAAGTAGGATACAACATGTGGTACCAACTTATACATAAGACATACAGGCCTAATAGGCCAACACAATCCTTTATAAACTCAAAACATAGGCCGGCCAGGCCGTACAATCCTTTATGTACACGACGTATGTCTACAAGCCTCTAAGAGTACATAAATATCATAAAGGTCGGGACAGAGTCCCGCCTTACCAAACAATATGTGTCTTAATCATACTAACCAAACAAGCAACTCTGAAGCAAATGGAGCGCACCAACATCTTCCGCTGAGTTGATAGCCTACTTGGAAGGTTCTCGACCTGTCTATCGGGACCTGCGGGCATGAAACGCAGCATCCCCGGGAAAAAGGGACGTCAGTACGAATAATGTACCGAGTATGTAAGGCACATAAATAAATACATAAGAGACATGGAAGAAATATAGAGTACATGACTCAACCCGTAAGCCTGAATAACTTTGTAAATCATAAATTACTTTTAGCGTAATGCATATGCGTATGAATGTCATGTCGTGCATAGGTACATATTTCATAACATCATCAGCCTCTGAGGGCATCCCATCATATCATATCGGCCACTGTGGGCAAAATCATCATCGTATACCAGCTGATCAGGTGGTGGTGCGTATATAACGCCATAACCTTTCCCATATCCCATATACATATATATATACATACATATATACGCGTATATAACTCCGTTTGAAGATACATACATATATACGCGTATATAATTCCGTTTGAATCATATTTCAGCCACTGTGGGCAACATCATCATCAT
>ML254438.1:0-13872 GCA_005239495.1 Nicotiana undulata | reverse complement strand
TGTACAGGTCCGGAGGCTGGTACGTCTGATTATCAGGCCGGTGCTAGATATTGATAGCGTGGTCATACTTCACGGTGAGCTGCTTTCCCGGCGACTTCCTAGCAGCACCCTGGAGTTCTTTTGTTATATTCTCTGTCCATTTCATTCACACTGAGACTCTATATATATTGTGGCCATTGTATATTCAATAGTTGCCCATGACACTCGTGACACTATTTCCTGGCACACACGCGTAGTATATGTATATTTTGGGTTTGGCTTGTACAAGCATGCATATGCTTTATCTCCATGTCAAGCTATCATCATGTTTAACTGTTTAAAATTTGTAAATGTTGACTTGTTTAATTAGATGGGAAGGGTAACACTCAGTGTAATTTGTGTTGGCTTGCCTAACCACGTCGTTGGGCGCCATCACGACCTGGATTAAGATTCTGGGTCGTGACAGATTTGTACTACAACATGTACCACGGTAAACCAGAAGTTTACTAATGCAAAAGCCATCACAGTAAACCAAAAGTTTTACGGAGACAAAAGTTGTTACACCCCATATTTTCCTACGTGAAGGTACGCCATTAGTAAATTGACGGAAGCTCGGAAAATGATATATGTCATCCCGTATTTTTCGTACGTTAAAGTTTCGTCGTAAGTTAATCGACGTAAGTTCGGCAATGAGATTATTTTTAGATTATAAGAATTATGCTATTTCAAACAAGTGATGAGTAAATTTGTGAAGGTGAGAAGGTAAACAAATTGAAGAAAATAAATTTTGCCGAAGTTTGACATTTTGGGATGAAATACGGCCCGAGCTAAAATACCCGGTATTTATGGACTAATACCATACAGGTTACCACATGGCCATGATAGTAAGGTGTATAAAGTGTATTAAAAATAAGTAGAATTTTAAGTGATTTGAGACAATTCTTAATTATGCGGGTAAGTGATTAATTACCGGATAGCGAGATATTACCTAATTAATTAATTGATTATTAGATAAAGTTTAAATCTCCACTCCACCCACACGTGGCAGCAAGGCCTTGTATAAATGGATGACTCTTACAATTAAATTGAAAGGTGGCAAGAGAGGTGGACCCCACTTTCCACTAATCCATATTTTTGGACGGAATTTACCAACACAATTATCTACATATGTATAGGCATATGATTTGCTCCATGTAAAAACAAGAAAAGAACGTAGTAATTGGGCCACATTTCAAGATGCTTATCTTGCTTTTGTGAAATTAAGTATATTAATATGATTCATTTTTCTATTGATGGAGAAAAACAATAAAGAGGTTGGATGATTATGTGGGTGTCTCTAAATACTTTTACTCTAAACCAGATTTGAAACATTTGAACATCGCTGTGCTAGATTCCAATTACTTTGATAGCTTCTTACATGCTAGCCATCAACCAGTGCGATGACTTTATGCTTCAGAAGTTCGCAAAGCAGGACGTCGTCAGGCTTGATACACAATCTATATTAATTATTGGAGTATTCTTGGTTATTATGAACTCTGAGTCCAGTTTCTTTTAAGTAAGTAGTTTTTGGAGAGATTGTCAAGGGAATCGGCTCAAGTATATTAAGGCTAAGCCCTTCCTTCATTTTGCATGATCTCGTCATTACACAAGTTTGATAACGAGGCATAAAGAAAAATACATATTCAGGAATTTATGTATATTTTTCTAGTTTCGCAAGTTACGTAAATTTTTCTTGTTTTGTAAGTTACAATATTCTCTATATCGGGACTTCATATTCAATTGACTATTTCCTTCTTCCAGTTAAGAGAGCAGATAGTATATATATACAATATTACAATATTTTCATTACCGTAGAGCTATAATCCATGGGCAGGCCCATATTGGGAAACCTCTGATCAGATGGTAAGATATATACCGAGCCTACTGTGGCCGAGCGCCTATGAGCGAGCCTACTACGACAGAGCAGTTGTATATATATATATATATATATATATATATATATATCGAGCCTTATAAGGTCGGACAATTATTTTTCTTACTATATTGAGAGAGTTGAGTCAGTATCAGTAGTTAAGCATATCTTCATAGTATCTTTGACTTCCAGCTACTTGCAGTTAATATATTATCAAATTAGTTTTAGCTTTCTGTATACTGCCTTACATACTTGGTACAATATTTCGTACTAACGTCCATTTTGTCTGGGGACGCTGCATTTCATGCCCGCAGGTCCTGATAGGCAGGTCGAGAGCCCTCCAAGTAGGCTATCAGCTCAGCGGAAGATGTTGGTGCGCTCCATTTGCTCCGGAGTTGCTTAATTTGTCAGTATAATTAGGACATGTATTGATTGGTATGACGGGATTCAGTCCCGACCTTTATGATACTTATGTACTCTTAGAGGCTTGTAGACAGATGTCATGTATACGAATACTTGTATGGCCTTGTCGGCCTATGTTAGAGTTTATAAATGATTAAGTTGCCCTATTAGGCCCATATGTCACAAGTATATGATGATGTAATAAGAAAGATACGTTATGTTGGTACTCGGTTGAGTAAGGTACCGGGTGCCCGTAGCGGCCCATCGGTTTGGGTCAGGACAAAAGTGGTATCAGAGCAGTTCTGTCCTAGGGAGTCTACAAGTCGTGTCTAGTAGAGTCTTGTTTATGGGTGTGTCGTGCACCACACTTATAAGCAGGAGGCTACAGGGAATTTAGGATTGTCACTCTTTCTTCTTACTCTAGATCGTGTGGTAGAGCTCACTTATAAGAATTTTAGATTTCGAAATTCTATTTTATTCGTAGTAAGACGATACCTACATCCGGAAAGACAGTTGGAAAGAGAGATAGTTGTGGAAGAGCTGAGTCAGAGGAATTCGATTCTTGTATGATGCCTATGATAAGTAAATGTGAGGTCTTTAGAAGATCACGGGTGTATTGAAAGGTGTAAGCTTGTTGATAAGAAGCCTTAAGGCAAGAATACCTATCCACCTTTACGGTAAAAGACAACGAGAGATTCAGAAAATAGATACAAGTTTCAACAAGCAAAAGAAGAAAGATGAAGAAGGGTACGAGGTGCCTAGTTAATGAAGGTTAACAGTGTATATTATTCAGGCAGAGGAATATAAGCCTTTTGAGTTATATTCAACAGTAATAGAGGTATGTACAATTGGTCACTCTCATTTCAGTTATGCCTTAAGGGGGTTAACAGGTAGAGTTAAGAGAAGGACGTGATATCAAGATTCGACTAGGGTTAGGGTAACCCAAATTGGTGAATAGATTGCTTGCATTAGTTAACATTTCCGAAGGATATTGAAAATGTGCTAGTAGATCTCCTTGTGAGACACCCATATGGTGCACTCTAAAATAATACAACTGGATATGAGTACTACAAAGATAGGAACTGAAAGCCTGTAAGGGACAGACATTAACTTAGTGTGACCCTCTTCCCCAGTGGAGAGAGGCTGTTGAGCAACCCAAAGAACCGATGAATGAAGCAAGGAGCGCTAAAAGCAAAAGAAAGTTGTGTTGAAGTTTTCATGAGAAAGGGATAGGTAGAAATATTAGCAGAGTAATAAGAAGATAGATAAGGAAGAATTATGAGTGAGATGTAATATATGGATGACAATGGTAGATAAAATAAATGACGGTATTACAGAGTCTATAGTCAAATGAAGGGAAATACGAGAGGTGACAAGCCTTGAGACAACAAAAGAGTATAGGCCATAAAGTCATATCCTCACTTTGAGAAATATTCTGATAGGAGTTGGGATTGTTAAAGGTATCGTATGAGTATTACGAGAATAAAACAAAGTGCCACTAGGAAGACAGTCACACTATCAGTTCAGAAGCAACCCAACAAGCACAAGGGCCTAGAGGTAAGTAACTACGGATAATTATACACGAAGAAGAACATGAAAATTTTCGTTGAATATACGATGTAATAAGCTCACAACTTTACAAGAGTCAGAGGGTCCTCCCTAAATACTACAATGAAAGACTAGCTGAGAAAGTATGGAAGAAGGCTTCAACCTAAGCTCAGTGACCTACAGAGCAAATGGTCTTATAACAAAAGTCTCACAACAACATTGTATGCACTCCATAATAAAATGGCACCTACCGTGGCTAATGAACGGGAAGTAAAATCAGAAGTGATATCCAAGACCATATCAGTTGTATGGAATTCCAATATGCGTGGGCATAAGATAAGCTAAGTATGCACTCGAAAAGAAAAAAAAAGACCAGGAAAAGTAAAAGCTTACGTTTAAAGAAAGCTGAGAAGGAACAAGAGGAATTATTTGATCAATGATCCATAATTAGTTACGTTATGGACGCACGTAAGAGTTTGGAGTTTTATACATGCAACATATACAGACATAGTAGACACTAGTATAAGTTAAAAGAAGGAATTGAGATCATGGCATAGACAAAGGATTGAATTGTTAGAAGATTGTATCATGAATATTCCATAACGCCCATGAAAGGCTAAAATAATAACTACTACCAGGACCCACATATCGTAAGATAGCTTAAGTTCCACATAAAGGATGATCAGAAGAATAAGGAACCTAAAGAGATGCATCAACTAAGTAAATCGGGAGTTTGATTATCTGACTCAGAAAATTATGGACATCGTGATGGAGAACATTACATAATCACTCTTAATATCAGAAGTTCAGATAGAAGAGTACCAGCCTCATAAGAAGTCAATATAAGGCTCTCATTGAATCATGTGAAAAGGTTCAAGTATTATAATGGAAGTCCAAGTTGTGGATGTGCATTATACCTATATGGAAAGGAGGTCATGGAAGGGATAGAAGATGTGATGCGAGATTTTAAGGTAAGAAATGTGAAACTGAACAACGTACACGGTACTCAAATGCAAAAGGTTGTGAATAGTCCATACTTCATATAGAAGGCTAGAAGTTTGGGGCTTAAATATACATGAACGATAGCAACATCGTCAATGGCATATCTTGCAGCCTATGGGTTCTAATTATCGACATGTCTAGTTAAGAGAGTAAAAGAAGAGTTAGATACGATGTGATGTCTCACATTGATGTTCCAGAATAATACAAGGAAATCTATGGTGCAAGAAGTTAAGGGAAGGTTGTGAGTAGTCTGAATGGATATGTATGGGTCGCAGGTAGAGCGACAAGATTGTAGGCAGAAATGAGTAAGGATAAGAAAGGGAGAGTGAGAAGGTGACGAGAATGGATAAGCCCTCGGGATTAAGCCTACGAAACTGAGAGAGAGCTGATGGGTTCTCTAAATTAAGTAAAGCTCAGTATCGCCTAAATGAGCTCAAAGAAGTCTATGACTAGTAGCATTTAGAAGAAACTGAATGCTGATCTGGTAATAAAATAATGAAGGTGTAATTGTGACAAATAAAAGTCGGCGTTTGGGCTGTCGACTAAATAATAAATTGAAGAAGAAATAAGAGGAGCAGGAGAAAAGATTTTGCGGATGACACGGTATTAGAATACCCCCATAAGGTGAATTACATTGAGATACTATGAAATTCGATTATAGAAGTCACCCCAAATACTCCTCGATGCAACGTAAGCCCTATTGGTAAGGTATTACATAAGAAGTTTCAAGGTATCAGTGGTATATTGTAGACCAACATTAAGGCGAATCATAATGGATGGGCGAAAGTCACAAAGTATAAGCTGAGATTAGGTCGTCATTCTTAAGATGAACAGTAATGAGGAAGCAGTAAAGGACTTAGATTTATACATATGAGATAAGCAACAAGAGCAAGTAGGAATTTTGTAGCAAACCTCAACAAAGATAGATATAATAAAATCATGCGGATAGATAACTGGGTTTATGAAACAAAATGTAGCAATAGTCCCAAGTTCAACGAGGTACCGAGTGAAGAACTTCGGTATACCTATAGATGCCCAAAAGGAAATTTTGTCAAGTTTTATATATGTTCCTCAAGTGAGGCCTAGAGATTTGCTGAAAGCTAAAGGGAAGAGTCACATAGGAATACATACAAGGAAAAAAGTCGTATACGCTGCATGATAGAAGGTAACAACAGTTACGAGATTAGCAGGATTCCGACTACAAATCGTGGTGTGAGGAAGAGGCCTAAAAGGGGAAAATACCCTGGGCTTTGAGATTCATTCTCAAAATAGTCACCTAGATGGGAAGAGGAGTACTAAGGTATTCACAAGAGCTATGGGTTAAAAGAATTATATGCATATGTATAGGCATATGATCTTCTCCATGTAAAAACAAGAAAAGAACGTAGTAATTGGGCCACATTTCAAGATGCTTATCTTACTTTTGTGAAGTTAAGTATATTAATATCATTCATTTTTCTACGGATGAGAAAAAGAAGAAAGAGGTTGGATGATTATGTGGGTGTCTCTAAATACTTTTACTCTAAACCAGATTTGTAACATTTGAACATCACCGTGCTATCTCCCAATTACTTTGATAGCTTCTTACATGCTAGCCATCAATCAGTGTGATGACTTTATGCTTCACAAGTTCGCAAAGCAGGACGTCGTCAGGCTTGATACATAATCTATATTAATTATTGGAGTACTCTTGGTTGTTATTATGAAGTCTAAGTCCAGTTTCTTTTAAGTAAGTAGTCTTTGGAGGGATTGTCAAGAGAATCGGCTCAGGTATATTAAGGCTAAGCCCTTACTTCATTTTGCATGATCTCGTCATTACACAAGTTTGATAACGAGGCATAAGGAAAAATTCATATCTCAGAATTTACGTATATTTTGCTAGTCTCGCATGTTACGTAAATTTTCCTAGTTTTGTAAGTTATAATATTCTCCTTATAAAGACTTCATATTCAATTGGCTATTTCCTTCTTCCAGTCAAGAGAGAAGATAGTATATTTATATAGTATTATAGTATTTTCATTACCATTGAGCTATAATCTATGGGCAGGCCCCTATTGGGCAACCTCTGATCAGTGGTAAGATATATATCGAGCCTACTGTGGCCGAGCGCCTATGAGCGAGCCTAGTTGGTCGAGATTATAACGACCCGATCGGTCGTTATGAGCTCTAGCGCGTCGTTCAGCAGTTGGAATTCATGAACAACTTCATTTAGAGTATTATGACTTGTTTGTATGGTCAGAGTTAAAATTCAGAATGTTCGGAGTTAAATTGAAAGGAAAATTCTCATTTCAGGAGCCTTAAATTTAAGAAATTAAATAAGACTGGAATTTTGAGTAAACGACCTCGGAATGTGGATCTGAAGGTTCCAAAAGGTTCGTGTGATGATTTCAGACTTGGGCGTATGTCCGGAACGGGTTATCACCCGTGAGCATTTCAGCGTGTATTGTGGAAGTTAGTATTTTAGAAGAATTCCATAAATTTGGGTTGTAAGGCATTTCAGTGTTATAGATGTCCGTTTGGGATTCCGAGTCTGGGAATAGCTTCGTATGGTGATTCTGGAGTTATGATGCGCGATCGTGGGTAGCTTATCGTTATCGAGTCAGCACAAGAGTCGCAGACTGGAGGCGCGATCGTGGTTCAACTTATATATTATTATTATTGAGTCAGCACACGAGTCGCAAGCATGATGCGCGATTGTGGGTAGCTTATCATTATCGTGTCAGCACATGAGTCGCATACTGGATGTGCGATCGTGGGTCAGCTTATTACTATTGAGTCAGCACGCGAGTCGCATGTATGATTCGCGATCGTGGGTTAACTTATGACCTCAGTCCTTATGACCACCCTTATGACTCCGGCCGATTGTCTTGTCCGTGTCTGTATATGCTCCTTGGGTTCTGGTTCACTTATAATTTGATAGTCGGGTATTGGTTAAGAGAAAATTATAGTACATTGAGGTTCATTTTCAGTTATTACCTGATTTTCCTTAGTTTATATGCACTTGTTGTTTACTGTCCGACCTGCCTACTGCTTTCGCCATATCTTGTCATATATTATATTGTTGGACCTTAGTGAGTGTCTAGTCGACCTCTCGTCACTACTTCTTCGAGTTTAGACGGGATACTCACTGGGTACATATATGTTTATGTACTCATGCTACACTTTCTGTGCATTTTGTTGCACATGTATCTTCATAGTTCAGCGATTGATTTGGAGACTTACTCGGGATGGATTCATCCGGAGGCGTTCCGCAGTTGACAGAGTCTCCTTCTTTCTATATCTTTACATTGTATCTCTACTGCCTTTGTCCCATTTATTTCTCAGACAAGAGTTGTATAATTGTATAAATCCTTATAAACTGCTCATGTACTTGTGTCACCGGGTTCTGGGGATGTGTTGAGTCTTGTTTTATTGAATTAAATAGATTTCCTGTCGTGTTTAATTTACAAAAGTTTATTTATTTGATTATGAAATGCAATAAAGGCAACAATTTCGAAATTGTTAAACAGGAAGGTATTTCAACTGATTAAGGGGTTGGCTTGCCTAACAGTGGTGTCCGGCGCCATCACAACCCATTGGTTTTGGGTCGTGACAACGTGGTATCAGAGACCTAAGTTCCCCTAGGTTTCACGAGTCATGAGTAAGTCTAGTAGAGTCTTGAGGATCGGTACGGAGACGTCTGCACTTATCTTCGAGAGGCTACAGGCCTGTAGGAGTACTTCCCTTCTTGATTCCTCATCGTGCGATTTGATTCCATTAAGGCTTATGCCTATGTTTCTTCCTACACAATCTTAAACGTCGCGAAGCTCTTACTATGATTCGAGGAGTTGAGGAATTGAAATGGTGCTACGGATATGGTGCAAGATGCTTTCCATGTGTAGTTGGTTGGGGCTGTTGTTGTTGCCCTGCAGAAGAATAATACGTTGTTTCAGCTCAGTAATTGTGTTTCTGAGGACTTTGAGGCCATGATCAGGTCGTTATGATGCTTACAATTGGACATCGCGCGGTGTTGATAGAATGGTAGGATGCTTGCCCATATGTAGGGGCAATGAATGACTTGAAGGGAGGTCTTCTCAGGGCGTGGTTTCGAGATTTCAGTATTTTAGTTCCGGCGGAGGAAAGGCACTTGGACTATGAATGGTCTGGTTCGAATTGATAAAGTAGTTAGCTTGGTGCTATCGAGCAAGGTGGAGTATTCACCTATGTTGTGGTATTGTTGTTTGATCGAATATGATATGTTAAATTCGCCGGTGTTATAGCTCTTCGGTTGCATGGGGTTAGAGTGTTGTGAAACGGTGTTGGAGAAGCGGTTGTCCGAGATCGTGGTGTGTAGTGGTTCAGAATTGAACAGTTACCTCTAATAAAGGCAGCTCGAGAAAGATAATTTTCGGAGAGTTCGAAGTTGTGGTGATCTGCTGGCTCAAAGAGCTACAAAGAAGGATGTTGAATTATGGACGCAATTGGGTAGCACACGATGAAGGAAGATATGTGAATAGTGATAGGTGGTGGTTCCATTTAAAAAAGGCAAGGCGTAAGGAAAGAAAGTCGGGTAGTGCTTAAAGGGATGAGGTTAACCAGAGTGGGGGAGTCCCACCACCTGCAGTTGGGTTGTGGGGTTGTGTCCTCATGGAGTTTCGGATTGTCGGCATATTGGCAAGTTGTTACAGCTAAGGGAAAGGAGTAAAGCGATAATTGAACATGGCATTCGATAAATGTGTGCGAAGTTGGTCCTATTGGACTAGGGTTAGGATTTGGAAGATTAAGAATTTGTGCTTAAGGAATAGGCAAGTTGTAAGGGTAGCGACTCAGTCACGTGCTCCGTTGAAAGGGTGCTCGTGTGCTAGGAGAGCCTTGGGGTTGATTGTATTCGGGGCCAGTCAGAGTGGGTGACTCTCAGTAGTGGTCCTAATGAATTCTAAAGTTAGAGAATGCGGTGTTTAAGGGTTTCAGGCAATAATATAATTAAGAATCGAGCTTCTGCAGTATAATCTCTAAGAGGAAGGAAGATGGTTGGAGTGTTCTATTTTATTTCAGCACGCTGGATAGTATCAGAGGAGTGAGAGAAATAGACTCCATATTGTAGAAAGATTATCAGGAGGTTGTGAGACGGGTCGCGGGATTTAGGAAGCATGGTCTCATGAATCAAGTTCAATCTGGGAATAGTGAGGGTTGAGCTGCTATGAGTTGAAGGAAGTTACTATTATCTTTGAGGCAATTAAAGATGATTAAAAGAAGAAAGATTGGTTAGCCATGGATGAAATGGCACAAGTACGGCAGTGATCAGTTCCTTCGGCATGTTTAAGTATGTGTATGGTCTGTGCAGGTATATGTGGGGCCTGTCGGCCGTCGTAATAGATTTTAGTGGGAAGCATTCAAGTGCTATGGACTGTCAGGCGTAGGCGGGTCCCGGAAGGGTTATGGTGGTTCAGACCACTACTTAAGGATTTGCATGTATTGTGATTGTGAGAGCTCACTTGTGTGTTGTTATGGTTCTCATGAATTGAAGCAAGTAAAAGGTTTCTATATGTGATGAAGTGTTCACCCTGTTAGTGGTTCAGGAGTTATGATGGAACTTCCTATGCTATTCCATATTGGCATGTTATGTGCAATAAGCGGTATGTAACTGGAAGTAAGAATCGAGATTGCGGTTCGGTGTTAACAAGGATGTCATGAGCTCAGGGGAGCAAGAACAAGGGATTTGAATGTCTAGAATAAGCTTATGTTGTCTTCAGTGTCACCTGATATCGGTGTTTGGTGAAAGAGACTTGGTATCCTGATTACGGGTCCTTGAATTGTTTTACAACCTTAGGATGGTCGGTGGTATGGATGTGCATACTTGTTTCCTTGTGTGGAAAGTCGTGGGAGTCTGACCACCAAAAGATTGTGTAAGCGTGACTTGTAGTCACCTGATTGATTGCAAATTTAGACTAAGTATAAGGAAGTATAATATTGCTTATTTGAGAATATATGCCTTAAAGGCGTTTGATCCAGTTAGTTGTGGATTTTGGGGTGTTATCCCGGCTATGATGGTTGTTCTTGTGTGTTATGAGAAAAGAAGTGGGTTGTTATGGACCCAGGTAAGTCTACCAACCTAGTTTCATGCAAACAGAATCGACTTGAAATGAATGAATGGATTTAAATAAGATTATGGGCTTCAGGCGAGTCAGATTGTTCATTTTGGTGTGGCGCTCCTCAAGGATGGGGTATTAGAATATCAGGTGTTGTTCCGCCTTAGTCAAATCCATGTGATATTATGATTATGCCGTGCGAGTTGTGAGACGACTTGATAATTTCTTATGTGTTGAGATTACGCGTAATGATGAGGTTACGCGAGCAGGATGGCTCTTGAGATTCAGAATATATATCGCACCCCAGTTGTGCTTGAGTTTGTAGCCAATGACTCTATCAGTCTCCCCAAAATGGTGTTATGCACTTAGCGTGTTTGTGACCGATATTCAATATCTTGTAAATTGTGAGCAATTCGGCTATGTATATATTTCCTTATGTAAATCTTATGATGGGATCGGGTGGCACGCCTCCACGGGTATGTTATTTGAATCGGGTTGCGCGCCGCAACAATATGATGTGGAGCAAGACTCCTATAATTATTTTCTTGTGTGTTACTTCCTATTTTCTGAGAAAAGTTCATATTTATAGCGTGAGTCGAGTAGTCCCTTCCTGATGTTATTGTCCTTATGTGTCGTGTTCGAATTATGGCCTATTGGCGCGTGGCGGCATCATGTGTGAAGCTTCTGGCCGTGTTTGGGGTGATCGGTTATCTGAGCGGTTCATACTGGGTGAGACGAGATTTGTAAATGTGGAATCGGCGTGATAAGATTATGCAAGTATATTACAAGGCAATTGCCATTATTGGTTTGCAATGGGATGATGATCTAAGCTTAGAGAAAAGATTTCAACGTGTGGTTAACTCTGCAGATGGTTATGAATTTTCTACACATCTCCTCCGTGGTAGTGGTATCGTCAGCATTACAGCAGGATGTTTGAATATACCTTATAAAGTGCATTAAGAGCATCAAATTCGTAGAATCTTGGCTATTAAGGTTCAGGGAGCGTCATTTGGGTCAGAAGATGGATTATGCAGTGTATGGTGTCAATTCGGCTAAGGTACGCAATTGTGTCCTAGTACCTTGTGTGGTAGTTAAGGTGATGTTCATATATTAGGAACAAGCCTGGCAGAGAATTCTCAGTTTTAGAATTGAGTTCGGGATTTGCGGTATGAATAAAAGAGGTTATCCTCAGATTTTTATCAAGCTCATATGGTCAACCGGGTTGTGGCAACACGAGCAGGTGCACGAGGTGTTGGGCAGTAATTTCAGGTATCTCAAGAGAAGTTCTTGGCACGTTCGAGGACGAACATCTGTTTAAGTGGGGGAGAATGTAACGACCCGACTGGTCGTTATGAGCTCTAGCGCGTCATTCAGCAGTTGGAAGTCATGAACAACTTCATTTCGGGTATTATGACTTGTGTGTATGGTGAGAGTTGAAATTCAGGAAGTTCGGAGTTAATTGAAAGGAAAATTCTCATTTCAGGAGCCTTATGTTTAAGAAATTAAGTAAGACTGGAATTTTGAGGAAACAACCTCAGAATGTGGATCTCAAGGTTCCAACAGGTTCGTATGATGATTTCGGACTTGGGCCTATGTCCGGAATGGGTTTTGGATAACCTGTGAGCGTTTCGGCGTGTATTGTGGAAGTTAGTATTTTAGAAGAATTCCATAAATTTGGGTTGTAAGGCATTTCGGTGTTATAGATGTCCGTTTGGGATTCCAAGTCTGGGAATAGCTTCGTATGGTGATTCTGGAGTTATGATGCGCGATCGTGGGTAGCTTATCATTATCGAGTCAGCATACGTGTTGCAGACTAGAGGCGTGATCGTGGGTCAGCTTATATATTATTATTATCGAGTTAGCACACAAGTCGCAGGCATGATGCGCGATCGTGGGTAGCTTATCATTATCGAGTCAGCATACGTGTTGCAGACTAGAGGCGTGATCGTGGGTCAGCTTATATATTATTATTATCGAGTTAGCACACAAGTCGCAGGCATGATGCGCGATCGTGGGTAGCTTATCATTATCGAGTCAGCACACGAGTCGCAGACTGGATGTGCGATCGTGGGTCAGCTTATTACTATCGAGTCAGCATGCTAGTCGCAGGTATGATTCGCTATCGTGGGTTAGCTTATGACCTCAGTCCTTATGACCACCCTTATGACTCCGGCCGGTTGTCTTGTCCGTGTCTTTATATGCACCTTGGGTTCTGGTTCACTTATAATTTGATAGTCAGGTATTGGTTAAGAGAAAATTATAGTACATTGAGGTTCATTTTCAGTTATTACCTGATTTTCCTTATTTGATATGCACTTGTTGTTTACTGTCCTACCTGCCTACTGCTTTCGCCATATCCTATCATATATTATATTGTTGGACCTTAGTGAGTGTCTAGTCGACCTCTCGTCACTACTTTTTCGAGTTTAGACGAGATACTCACTGGGTACATATATGTTTATGTACTCATGCTACACTTTCTGTGCATTTTGTTGCACAGGTATCTTCATAGTTCAGTGATTGATTTGGAGACTTACTCGGGCTGGATTCATCCGGAGGCGTTCCCCAGTTGACAAAGTCTCCTTCTTTCTATATCTTTACATTGTTTCTCTACTGCTGTTGTCCCATTTATTTCTCGGACAAGAGTTGTATAATTGTTTAAATTCTAAGAAACTTATCATGTACTTGTGTCCCCGGGTTCTGGGGATGTGTTGAGTCTTGTTTTATTGAATTAAATGGATTTCCTGTCGTGTTTAATTTACAAAAATTTATTTATTTGATTATGAAATGCAATAAAGGCAACGATTTCGAAATTGTTAAACAGGAAGGTATTTCAACTGATTAAGGGGTTGGCTTGCATTTATTATATTTTCATTTCAGTTTCAGCTTTCTGTATAGTGCCTTACATACTCGGTACATTATTTCGTACTGACGTCCCTTTTGCCTGGGGACGCTGCGTTT
>ML254437.1:5613-28438 GCA_005239495.1 Nicotiana undulata | reverse complement strand
AAAGTGCAGTAAACTAGAGTGTAATAAGTGACTAAAATACGTAATTATAGCCTATCATCAGGCATCCTCACAGTCACTCAGTATCAGCCCATCAGGCATCCTCACAATCATTCAGTATAAGCCCCGCGGGCATCGCTCATTAGGTACCTGCGCTCACTGGGGGTGTGTACAGACTCCGGAGGGGCTCATACATCCCAAGCGCTATAACAAGCCACAACATGGCATAAATCACACATAATATTGGCCCGCAACCTCTCTCATATCATATCATCCTCACAACATAGGCCCGCAACCTCTCTCATATCATATCATCCTCACAACATAGGCCCGCAACCTTACTCAGTCAGACACTCTCATCATGTCCTTCAAGCCATAAATATACAGGGTTCTCGACCCAAAAATAGTGTTTCATTTTTCAAGAAATAGTATCAAAATACTCTGAGTGTCAAAACAATTTATCAAGAAAAGACTGAGGGAAAATCATAACATATCAATGAGGAAAATAGTAAAAACAACCCTTAAAGGGTAAACAAATCGGCACAAGGCCCCAAACATGGCTTACAACCCAAATCATATCAAAATATATCAATACTATTAAGCATAGACTTAAAAATCGGTTTCGCAACTCAATAGTTTCCTAAATATGGAATATATTTCCAAAGTTACAATCTTTGCATTCCAAAACCCGTGAAAGGGTGCAGAGTCCGGGGTTTCATACCCTTAGGACAGGATTTAAAGACATTACTTACCTCAAACTAGTCCGAAAGCTATTCCGCAATGCGCTTGATTTTCGAACCAACTTCCGAATGCTCCAAACCTACCAAGTTAAGATTTTTATCATCAAATTATTCTTAAGGAATGAATTCCAATTGAAAAATATCAATTTTAGCTTAAAACCCGAAATTTGCTAAAATCCGACCCCGGGCCTGCATTTCGGAATTCAGAAATTTTTATACCAAAGTGTTCTTCATCATCTCACGTGTCCGTACATATAAAGAACGCGAAAATCAGAGTTCGTTTGACCCCTTAAGTCGACCCCTAAATGTCTCATAATCTCAAGCCCTAACTCCCCCTTTTCTACTGATTTTCATGAATTAAGCACTTGGAATATGTTCCTTAATCACCTATAATCAAGTTTTAAGGTCCAAAATACTTACCTCAATGATGCACCAACGTTTCCCTCTTCAAAATCCCTCAAAAACCTCGGAGCCCGTACAACAATGGTGGAAAAAGGGTTAAAGTTCGCGAAGGCTTGCTT
This sequence comes from Nicotiana undulata, assembly GCA_005239495.1. NCBI lineage: Eukaryota > Viridiplantae > Streptophyta > Magnoliopsida > Solanales > Solanaceae > Nicotiana > Nicotiana undulata. The sequence goes on along the minus strand of ML254437.1, from coordinate 27,180 downwards.
ATATACTTTATGAGCAGTGGTTCCGCACCTGCGGTCCCAGATTCGTACCTGCGGAGTACCCTCAAATCTCAGCCTCCGCACCTGCGCTGGTCCTTCCGCATCTGCGGCATCGCAGGTGCGAAAAATACCCCGCACTTGCGGATTTTCCCTCAGCTGGTCAACTTCCGCATCTGCGGAGCTTTGCTCGCTCCTGCGGGCCCGCACCTATGGTCAAACTTTCGCAGGTGCGGTTACACCAGCACCAGCAGCCGAAGCTGCATGTTACCAAGTTCAAAACTTCCGTTAACCATCCGAAATCAATCCCGAGCCCCTCGGGACCCCAACCAAACGTACCAACACATCACATATGATCATTCAAACTTAATTGCACTCTCAAAACACTAAAAATAACATCTAAACACAAAAATCACATCGGATTCAAGCCTAAGAACTTTCAAATTTCTAAAATCCACCAACGATGCCGAAACTATCCAAAACAACTCCGATTGACCTGAAATTTTGCGTACATATACAAAATGGCGTTATGAACCTGTTCCAGCTGTCGTAATTCCATTCCGACCCCAATAGCCTATTTTTCACTGCCGACCGGAAATCACCAAAAACTAACTTTCGCCAATTCAAGCCTAATTCTACACCGGACATCACAAAAATATTCCGAACACACTCCTAAGTCCCAAGTCACCTAACGAAGCTATATGAGCCATAAGATCCGCACTCCGAGGTCGTTTACCAATAAGTCAACTCTCAGTTGACTTTTCCAACTTTAAGGCTATTTTTAAAGACTAAGTGACTAAACTCTCACTACAACCATTTCGATTTCTAGCCTACCAACTCTAACACATCAAATACAGTATAACCAACCTATAGCAAGTCAATAATAGTAATTATAATGCAGGTTCTACGTAATGACAGACTGGGTCGTTACATTCTCTCCCTCTTAAACAAATGTTCGTCCTCGAACGGGTCTAGAAACATACCTGGAGTCTCAAACAAGTGAGGATATTTTCTCTTTATCTCCCGCTCGGTCTCCCAAGTAGCCTCCTCCACTGGCTGACCTCTCCACTGTACTTTCACTGAAGCTATATCCTTGGACCTCAACTTTCTGACCTCGCGAGCCAAAATTGCTACTGGCTCTACCTCATATGACATATCACCCTCAAGCTGAACTGTGCTGAAATCTAAAACATGAGACGGGTCACCAACATACTTCCTGAGCATCGACACATGAAATACCGGATGAACACTTGATAGGCTGGGTGGCAAGGCAAATCTATAAGCCACCTCTACAACCTTCTGAAGTACCTCAAAAGGACCAATAAACCGAGGACTCAGCTTTCCTCTCTTCCCAAACCTCATAACACCCTTTATGGGTGATACCTTCAAAAGTACCTTATCACCTTCCATAAATGACACATCCCGGACCTTCCGGTCCTCATAACCCTTCTGCCTAGTCTGCGCCGTGCGAAGTCGCTCCTGAATCAACTTTACCTTCTCCAACACATCCTGAATCAAATATGTGTCCAATAACTTAGACTCACCAGGCTTGAACCAACCAACCGGAGATCTACACCTCCTGCCATATAAAGCCTCATACGGGGCCATCTGAATACTGGACTGGTAGCTATTATTATATGCAAACTCCGCTAGTGGCAGAAACTGGTTCCATAAACCACCAAAATCAATCACACAAGCCTGTAACATATCCTCCAAAATCTGAATAGTCCGTTCCGACTGCCCGTCGGTCTGAGGATGAAATGCAGTGCTCAACTCTACATCAAAACCCATACCTCTCTGTACGGCCCTCCAAAACTGAGATGTGAACTGAGTACCTCTGTCAGAAATAATAGAAACCGGAACTCCATGCAACCAGACAATCTCCTTAATGTAAATACCAGCTAACCGCTCTGAAGTATAAGTAGTACTGACAGGAATGAAATGCGCGGACTTGGTCAATCTATCCACAATGACCCAAATAGCATCAAAACCCTTCGAAGTCCGTGGAAGCCCAACTATAAAGTCCATACTAATACCCAACTACAAAGTCTACAGTAATCCGCTCCCACTTCCACTCCGGGATATCTAACCTCTGAAGCAATCCACCTGGTCTCTGGTGCTCATACTTGACCTACTGGCAGTTGAGACACCGTGCTACATACTCAACAATATCTCTCTTCATCCGCCTCCACCAATACTGTTGTCTCAGATCCTGATACATCTTCGCGGCACCCGGATGAATAGAATACCACGAGCTGTGAGCCTCTACTAATATCAATTTTCGAATACCATCCACATTGGGCACGCAAATAAGGCCCTGCATCCTCACAACTCCGTCATCACCGATACTCACATCCCTGGCATCACCCCGACGAACTCTATCCTGAAGAACTAATAAGTGTCGGTCATCATACTGGCAAGCTTTAATCTGATCATAGAGAGAAGACCGGGAAGCCATGCTAGCTAATACCCGCGGAGGGTCTGAAAAATCCAATCTCACCAACTGACCCGCTAAAGCCTGAACATCAAGTGCTAGAGGTCGCTCTGCTGCTGAAAGGTAAGCTAGACTCCCCAAACTCTCGGCTCTGCGACTCAAGGCATCGACCACTACATTGGCCTTTCCCGGGTGATACAGAATAGTAAGATCATAATCCTTGAGAATCTCTAACCATCTCCTCTACCACAAATTCAAATCCTTCTGCCTCAGCTGATACTGCAAGCTACAATGACCAATGAAAATCTCACATTGTACCCCATACAAGTAATGACGCCAAATATTTAAGGCATGAACAATGGCAGCTAACTCAAGATCGTGCACTGGGTAATTCTTCTCGTGCACCTTCAATTGTCTCGACGCGTAGGAAATCACCCTACTGTCCTGCATCAATACCGATCCCAAACCAACTCTAGAAGCATCACAATAGGCTGTATAAGAACCCTAACCAGTAGGCAAAACTAGTACCGGAGTTGTGGTCAATGATGACTTGAGCTTCTGTAAGCTCTCCTCACACTCGTCGGACCATCTGAATGGAGCACCCTTCTGGGTCAATCTAGTCAATGGTGAAGCAATAGAAGAGAATCCCTCCACAAAGCGACGGTAATATCCCGCCAAACCAAGGAAACTCCTAATCTCAGTAGCTGAGGACGGTCTAGGCCAACTCTACACTGCCTCTATCTTCTTTGGATCAACCTGAATACCCTCACTAGACACCACGTGCCCCAAGAAAGCTACTGATCCAAGCCAAAACTCACACTTGGAGAATTTCGCATAAAGCTTCTCCTCCCTCAATCTCTGTAACACAATCCTTAAGTGCTGAGCATGATCTTCCTGGCTACGAGAATAAAGTAGGATGTCATCAATGGACACAATGACGAACGAATCAAGGTAAGGATGGAACACACTATTCATCAATTGCATGAACGCGGCTGGGGCATTGGTCAACCCAAATGACATAACCAGAAGCTCATAATGACCATATCTGGTCCTGAAAGCAGTCTTCGGAATGTCAGAATCCCGAATCTTTAACTGATGATACCCCGGCCTCAAGTCGATCTTGGAGAACACCTTATCTCCCTGAAGCTGATCAAATAAGCCATCAATACGAGGCAAAGGATACCAGTTCTTCACCGTAAACTTATTCAGCTGTCTATAATCAATACACATACGCATGGAGCCATGTTTTGTTTTCACAAATAACAACTGTGCACCCCAAGGTGACACACTAGGCCGAATAAACCCCTTATCTAAGAGTTCCTGAAGCTGCTCTTTCAATTCTTTCAACTCCGCTGGTGCCATGCGGTAAGGTGGAATAGAGATAGGCTGAGTGTCGGGCACCAAGTCAATACCAAAATCAATATCCCTGTCAGGTGGCATGCTTGGCAGGTTTGCAGGGAATACATCCGGAAAATCACGGACTACAGGAACAGAATCAACAGAATCAACATTTTTCATTTTCAGAAATAACAACTGTGCACCCCAAGGTGACACACTAGGCCGAATAAACCCCTTATCTAAGAGTTCCTGAAGTTGCTCTTTCAATTCTTTCAACTCCGTTGGTGCCATGCGGTAAGGTGGAATAGAGATATGCTGAGTGTCGGGCACCAAGTCAATACCAAAATCAATATCCCTGTCAGGTGGCATGCTTGGCAGGTCTACAGGGAATACATTCGGAAAATCACGGACTACAGGAACAGAATCAACAGATGCAGTCTCACTACTAACATCCCTTACAAAAGCAAGATGAGATTCACACCCTTTCTTAACCATACGCTGAGCCTTTAAATAAGAAATCACTCTGCTAGGTACATGCTCTATAGATCCTCTCCACTCGACTCTCGGAAATCTGGGCATAGCTAAGGTCACGGTCTTAGCGTGACAATCAAGGATAGCATGACATGGGGATAACCAATCCATGGCCAGAATTACATCAAAATTGACCACACTGAGTAACATCAAGTCCACTCGGGTCTCCAGACCCTCAATAGATATAAGAAACGACCGATATACACGGTCCACAATAATAGTATCGCCCATCGGAGTCGAAACATGAACAAATGTAACTAAAGACTCACGGGGCATATTCAGAAAATGATCAAAATACGACGAAACATAAGAGTACGTGGAACCAGGATCAAATAAAGCCAAAGCATCACTGTGACAAACTGAAATAGTACTTGTAATCACCGCATCGGATGCCATAGCATCAGGCCTAGCCGGAAGTACATAAATATGCGTCTGGCCTCCAGCTGCTCGACCTCCCCCTATAGGGCGGCCTCTAGCTGCCTGATCACCTCCCCTAGCTGCCTGAGTAGGTGGTGAAGTGACTGGGCCTGAAGCCGAGGGCTAAACCCTCTGCTGATATGACTGAGATGAACTACTAGGACGATGGGGACACTGCCTCCACTCATGTACGAACTCTCCACACTCATAACAACTACCTGGAGCTGGAGATGAAAACTGACGAGAACCCATGCTACCATGATAACCACCAGACGAACCATGCATAGAAGAACCCTGATAAGATGAAGCTCCAGCGGAGCTCTGAGTTGGAAGGGCACTAAAAGATGAATGTCCCTGATGAGAATTTCGAGGACCCTGCCCCGAAGATACACCATTGTAAGCTGGGCGAACTTGCTGTGGAGGTCTAAATGGACGACCTCTGCTGTGTTGAAACTGCCCTCTAGAAGGGGCACCACTAAAGCTACCTGATCCCCGAGGCCTCTTGGTCTCTCTCTCCTCACGCTCCTGCCTGCGAACCGACTCAATGTCCCGAGCAATGTCAACAACCTGCTCAAATGTAGCTCCAGACACTCTCTCTCTGGTCATCAGAATGCGAAGTTGATAAGTGAGACCATCTACAAATCTCCTGATCCTTTCCCTGTCAGTAGGGACTAACTCCGAAGCATGTCTAGCCAACTCGGAAAACCTCATCTCGTACTGAGTAGCTGATAACTCTCCCTGGCGCAGATGCTCAAACTGTCTGCGCTGCTCCTCTCTGTGGGACTGAGGAACATACTTTTCCAAAAAGATCGTGGAGAACTGCTACCATGTGAGTGGTGCTGAACCAATTGGCCTACGCCTCTCGAATGCCTCCCACCAAGTGAAAGCAGCACCCGCAAACTAAAATGTAGTAAATGAGACCCCACTGGTCTCCAAAATACCCGCAATATGCAATATCCTCTGGCATTTATCCAGAAAACCTTAGGCATCCTCACCCTCTGTGCCGCTGAAAGTCGGAGGCTTAAGTCTGCTGAACCTCTCCATCCTACGCTGCTCATCCTCGAGCATAACTGGAACCACATAGTCCTGAACTGTGGAAACCGGCTGAGCTGGGGATGCTCCCGGTGTCTGAATACCCCGTACAGCCTGCTTAGGTGTCCGGGCAGCTGGAGTCTGATTGCCTCCCCCGATCTGAGCAGCGGTGGCAGTAGTCGACAAAACAACTGCCTGAGCTAAACTAGAACACACGGTCAATATCTGAGCTAGGGTCTCCTGAAGACCCGGAATAACAATAGGCTTTGCCGGCGCCTGAGCCTGTCCCGCTGGAGCACCATCGGCGGGAACCTGATCCTGAACGAAAGGGGGATCCTGGGGTACTGTCCCGGCTGCTCTGCGGCTGGTCCCCTTCCTCTACCACGGCCCTTACCCCTTGTGGTTCTGGCGGGTGTCTGGTCACCCTGCTCGGTATTGCGTGTCCTCACCATCTGTGAGAGAATGAAACAACGTAAGTTTCGATTTCAAGAATCAATAGATTAGCACGAAAAAGTTCAAGAAAAATAGAGATGTTTCCTAAGAGTTTTGCAGCCTCTCGAAGATAAGTACAGACGTCTCCGTACCGATCCGCAAGACTCTACTGAACCTGCTCATGACCGTTGAGTCATATGTAACCTAGAGCTCTGATACCAACTTGTCACGATCCCAAATCCTAACCGGTCGTGATGGCGCCTATCGTGGAACTAGGCTAGCCAACCATCACATCACTACGCATTTGTTCTATTATAATAATTCACAATTCAATAATAAAAGGCAAACATAGCATACATAAATTCTTTAAGTCGTAGCGTCCCAATAATAGTCTAAACAACTCTAAACAAAACCTCCTAAGACTGGAGTCAACATGGTTACGGGCATCTATGAAATAAAACTAACTCTGCTAATTGTTTTAAATAAGTCTAGGAATGAAATGCTAAAACTAAATAAGGAAGGAAAATGGAGAAGCTGTGGACGCTTGACAGCTACCTCGAAATCCCGTAAGCTGCTGATAACGAACTCGGACCACTACTGCTCCGAATTAATACCTGGATCTGCATACAGAGGTGCATGAAGTAATGATGAGTACGCCAACTCAGTAGTACTGAAAATAAATCACAGTTTGAGAAATATAAAACACACAACGCAGATACATCAATTCACAAAACCAGTAAAACACCAAGTCACCATAAAGTACTCATCAAATACATAAGTTCGAAAACTAGTTTCCAGAAATCCTTTGAAAAAAAAGTATAATATCAATATATCTCAGTGAAATCTTCAGTAAAAATCAGTTTGAAAAACTAAGTGAATCGTAGTAAAAAACTCAGTAAAATTTTCATAAACCTGCCCCTCGGGCCAAAATCATTTCTCGTAACAATTGCCCATCAGGCATCCTCACCATCACTCAATAACAACCCATCAGGCATCCTCACAGTCACACAGTATCAGCCCATCAGGTATCCTCACAGTACTCGGTATCAGCCCATCAGGCATCCTCACAATCACTCAGTATAAGCCCCGCGGGCATCGCTCATTAGGTACCTGCGCTCATTGGGGGTATGTATAGACTCCGGAGGGGCCCCTACAGGCCAAGCGCTATAACAAGCCATAACATGTCATAAATCACACACAATATTAGCCCGCAGCCTCTCTCATATCATATCATCCTCACAACATAGGCCCGCAACCTCACTCAGTCAGACACTCTCATCATGCCCTTAAGGCCATAAATATACCGGGTTCTCGACCCAAAAATAGTGTTTCATTTTTCAAGAAATAGTATCAAAATACTCTGAGTGTCAAAACAATTTATCAAGAAAAGACTGAGTGAAAATCATAACATATCAGTGAGGAAAATAGTAAAAACAACCCTCAAGGGGTAAAGAAATCGGCACTAGGCCCCAAACATGGCTCACAGCCCAAATCATATCAAAATATATCAATACTATTAAGTATAGGCTTAAAAATCGGTTTCGCAACTCAATAGTTGCCTAAATATGGAATATATTTCCAAAGTTCCAATCTTTGCATTCCAAAACCCGTGAACGGGTGCAGAGTACAGGGTTTCATACCCTCAGGACAGGATTTAAAGACATTACTTACCTCAAACTAGCCCGAAAGCTATTTTGCAATGCGCTTTCCTTTCGAATCAACTTTTGAATGCTCCAAACCTACCAAGTTCAGAGTTTTATCATCAAATTACGCTAAGGAATGAATTCCAATTGAAAAATACCAATATTAGCTCAAAATCCGAAGTTTGCTAAAACCCGACCCCCGGTCCCGCATCTCGGAACTCAAAATTTTTTATACCAAAGTGTTCTTCATCATCTCACGAGTCCGTACATATAAAGAATGAGAAAATCGAAGTTCGTTTGGCCCCTCAAGTCGACCCCAAAAAGTCTCATAATCTCAAGCCCTAACTCCTCTTTTTCTAGTGATTTTCATGAATTAAGCACTTGGATTATGTTCCTTAATCACCTATAATCAAGTTTTAAGGTCCAAAATACTTACCTCAATGATGCACCAACATTTCCCTCTTCAAAATCCCTCTCCCCGTACAACAATGGTGGAAAAAGGGTTAAAATTCGCAAAGGCTTGCTTATATACTTTATGAATAGTGGTTCCGCACCTGCGGCCACTTAAGCGCACCTGCGGACCCGTACCTGCGGTCCCAGGTCCGCACCTGCGGAGTACCCTCAAATCTCAGCCTCCGTACCCGCGCTGGTCCTTCCGCATATGCGGAGCTTTTCTCTCTCCTGCGGTCCTGCAACTGCGGTCAAACTTTCGCAGGTGCGGTTACACCAACACCAGCAGCTGGAGCTGCATTTTACCAAGTTCAAAACTTCCGTTAACCATCCGAAATCAATCCCGAGCCCCTCGGGACCCCAACCAAACGTACAAACACATCAAATATGATCATTCAAACTTAGTTGCACTCTCAAAACACTAAAAATAACATCTAAACACCAAAATCACATCTGATTCAAGCCTAAGAACTTTCAAATTTCTAAAATCTACCAACGATGCCGAAACTATCCAAAACAACTCTGATTGACCTGAAATTTTGTAGACATATCCAAAATGGCATTACGAACCTGTTCCAACTTTCGGAATTCCATTCCGACCCCGATAGCCTATTATTCACTGCCGACCGCAAATCACCAAAAACTAACTTTCGTCAATTTAAGCCTAATTCTACACCGGATATCACAAAAATATTTCAAACACACTCCTAAGTCCCAAATCACCTAACGAATCTATCTGAGCCATAAGATACGCATTCTGAGGTCGTTTTCCAATAAGTCAACTCTCAGTTGACTTTTCCAACTTTAAGGCTATTTTTAAAGACTAAGTGACTAAACTCTCACTACAACCATTTTGATTTCAAGTCTACCAACTCTAACACATCAAATACAGTATAACCAACCTATAGCAAGTCAATAACAATAATTATAATGCAGGTTCTACGTAACGACGGACCGGATAGTTACATTTTTAAACAAACATTTTTGATAGACGTTTCGGATTTCCTTTGATCATTATTGAATTTATATTTGTTGAATAAATTCAATGCGCAACCATTCCTATTCACGTTGGATACAAATCATGTAACTAACTAAATTTGCTTTTTCATTCATCTTTAGATATATTACTACTAAGTTGCTTACCAAGTATCAATTTATCCTTTTCTGAAACTTGCCCTTTATATTCTTTAGTTTTATCTTTGTTTTACTCAAAACCCAATAATTTTATGTGTCTATTCAAAATTTTATATATGCAACTCGGACTACACGTGCAACGCTCGTGTCCAAATACTAGTATATATATATATATATATATATATAAGAATACAGTACAGTAACGACAAGACCGGTCATTTTGAGCTCTAGCGCGTCATTTGGCGATTTGAGGCCATGAGCAGCTTCATTTCAGGTATTATGACTTGTAGGCGTGGTCGGAACTGAATTTCAGGAAGTTCGGAGTCAATTTGGAAAGAAAATTCTCATTTCGGAAGCCTTAAGTTGGAATAATTGATTAAGATTAGAATTTTGAGTAAACGACCACGGAATCAGGATTTGAAGGTTCCAGAAGCTTCGTATGATGATTTCGGACTTGAGCGTATGTTCGAATTGGGTTTTGGATAACCCGGGAGCGTTTCGGCATATGTTGTGGAAGTTAGAATTTTAGAAGAAATTTCATATGTCTGGGTTGAAGTGCATTTTAGTGATATTGATGTCCGTTTGGAATTCCGAGTCTGGGATAGCTCCGTATGGTGATTTTGGAGTTGGGAGCGCGATCGGAAGTGAATTCGGATGTCCGTAGGTTATTTTGAAGTCATTTGGCAAAAGATAGAAATTTGAAGGTTTTTGAGAAATCCGACCGGCAGTGAAAATTTTGATATCGGGGTTGGAATGTAATTCCGAAAGTTAGAGCAGGTCCGTAATGTCGAATATGACTTGTGTGCAAAATTTGGGGCCAATCGGATGTGATTTGATAGGTTTCGGCATCGGATGTGGAAGTTTGAAATTTCAAAGTTCATAAAGTTCGAATTGGAGTGTGATTCGTGGTTTCGGCGTTGTTTGATGTGATCTGAGGCCTCGAGCAAGTCTGTGGAATGTTATGGGACTGAGTCGTGTGATTGGACGTGGTCCCAAGGGCCTCGGGTGTGTTTCGGGGTGGTTTCGGGTCATTTTCTTCCTGTTTGGCTGCTGTTGTTTTCTGGTGTCCTCCTATGCGTTCACATGGGAGGTGTCGCGAACGCATAGGCTTTTCGGGTCAAGGAAGAAATTCCTCTATGCGTTCGCATGGGGATGTTCGCGAACGCATAGGCTTAGTTTGGTCCAGGGGTTTTTAGGGTGCTCCACGTTTGCACAAAGAGGAGTGTGTTCATGTAGGGTAAGGAAGCCAGGGGTCCGCATTCGCATGGACCCAGTCGCGTTCGATTAAGTTTGTTTTGGGAGCGTGAAGTTTTCCCTTCGCGTTTGCGAAGGTGATGTCGCGAACGCAGTGAAGGGTGTCCTGGGCAGTGTTTTAAAACGAGAATTTTCCATTTCTTCTCCTATTTTCATTTGGTGTGGGCGATTTTGGAGAGGTTCAAGAGGGGATTTTCTTCAAGCATCACTAGGTAAGTGATTTCTTCTCATTTCTAAGTTAAATATGTGATCTTACATGGAATTAGACATGGAAATTAGTAGAAAATTAGAATTTTTGGGGAAAGACCTAGAATTGGTAATTTGGAATTTCTTACCATGAAATTGAGCATGGAATTAAGAGTAAATTATGTATTTGAGTTAGTAAAGCTATGAGTAAAGTTTATCTTCGAGAAATTTCGGAATCCAGGCACGTGGGCCCGAGGGAAATTTTGTCAATTCTTCGAGCAGAGTTAGGAATTTATATAATTTAAATGGTTATGCATATTAGAGTATATTTATATTGGTTTGCCGTTATTTGGCTAGCTTTGGAGCGTTGTGTAATTTATTTGAGTCGCCGGGAGGGCTTGAAAGCAGGATTATGGAATTGCGGAGCGAGGTAAGTCTCCTTTCTAACTTTGTGAGGGGGAATTGTCCACATAGGTGAATTAATTAAATATGTGCTAGTATTTGTGGGGGCTACGTATGCACGAAGTGACGGAAGTCCGTGCATAGATACTATTAGGCCTGTTCGGGTAGTCTAGGACCCAATAGCATTTTTACCTGTCTTATTTGTAACATTGAAGAAATTTAAAATGATTAGATCATTACCGCATTTGATAAATGAATTTCTGGAAAAGACTTAAAAACTATTTTTGTAACTATTAAAAGAGATCCTTGTCATTTATTGGTAATTATTTTCCCGATATAGTTGGGGTGGACTGTTTGGATGTGTATGCGTATGTGTGACCGCTTCGCAATATATATTCCGCGAGCGGGGTGACTCTTTCCACTACTCTCATGGGATCGGGCCGTACGCCACGGCGGAATAGATGCATCTATGGTTCGAGTCGTTCGACCCTTCGACAATGCATATTTTATTATTGTTGGTTCGGGCCGTTCGACCCTCGGCATTTCCTGCGCATGATATATATATATGATGTATACCATCTGTGACTTGAACTGTAAAATTGTCTTAAAGATGTAAATTGTTAAATGAAACTACAGAAACCGAGAATTTATAAATTTATGGAAACAGTTGCTCTTTCCTGACATTATTTGTTATTTTTTTTGTAAATACCCATGTTTGATATCATTCATTGATTATATTGTATTGACCCCTAGCAAGTGTCAAAGTCGACCTCTCGTCACTACCTCTCTGAGGTTAGGCGGGATACTTACCGAGTGCACGTTGTTTTCGTACTCATGCTACACTTGATGTGCATTTTTATTGCACATGTACATTCATAGCTAGTGACCCTGTTTGACGCTTTGACGTGGATGTCTTGGAGACTTAGACGAGCTGCATCATCCGGAGACGACCAACAGCCAGTAGAGTCTTCCTCTATGTATAGTATTTTCATTTTTAAATTCCTTGTCCAACTTGTATTTCGGACAACATTGTAGTATTTGTATAAATTCTTAGAAGTTTGCTCATGCACTTGTGATACCAGGTTCTGGGATGAGTTTGGGCTATATTTTATCAAATGGATTGTTAAACCATCATTACTTACTTAACGGATTTTTATTCACTTATTATGTAATAAAATTAAAGGTAACAAAATTTCAAATGCTAAAAATGGAAATTTTAAATTTTCTAATGAATGTTTGCTTGCCCGACATTGGTGTTCGGCGCCATCATGACCTTAATGGATTTTGGGTCGTGACAACGTGGTATCAGAGCACTAGGTTCCCTTAGGTCTCACGAGTCATGAGCAAGTCTAGTAGAGTCTTGCGGATCGGTACAGAGACGTCTGTACTTATCTTCGAGAGGCTACAGGGATATTAGGAGTACTTCCCTTCTTGATTTCTCATCGTGTGATTTGATTCCATTGAGGCTTATGCCTATGTCTCTTCCTACTCAATCTTACGCGTCGCGGAGCACTTGCTATAAATCGAGTATTTGAGGAATCGTAATGGTGCTACAGATATGGTGCATGATGTTTTACATGCGAAGTTGATTGGGGTTGTCTTTGTCGCCCTGCCGAAGGATATTATGTTGTTCCAACTCAGTAGTTGTGTTTCTGAGATCCTTGAGGCTATACTCAGGTAGTTATGATGCTTACGATTGGTTATCACGCGGTGTGAATATAATGGTAGGATGCTTGCCCATATGTCAGGGAAATGAATGACTTGAGGGGAGGTCTTCTCAGAGCGTGATTTCGAGATTTCATTATTTAGTTTCGGTGGTGGAAAGGCAATTAAACCATGAATGGTCAGGTTTGGGTTGATAAAGTAGTAAGACTTAGTGTTTTCAAGTGAGGTGCAATATTCACCTGTGATGTGCTATCATCGTCTTTGATCGAATAGAATGTGTTAAGTTCGTCGGTGCTATAGTTTCGTTGGTTGCATGGGGTCAGAGTATTGTGAATAAGTGTTGAAGAAGCGATTTTCAGAGATCGTGGCGTGCGGTGGTTCGGTATTGAATAAGTATTGCTATGAAGGCAACTCGAGAAAGATGATCTTAGGAGAGTTTGAAGTCGTGGTGACCTACGTTTAAGAGCTACAGAGAAGGATATTGAATTGAGGCAGCAATCGGGTAGCATACGATGAAGGAAGACATGTGAGAAGTGTCAGGCGACGACTAAATTTTAAAAAGGGCCAGGTGTAGGAAACGGAAGTCAGGTAGTTGCTTAAAGGAATGAGTTTAACTAAAGTGGGAGAGTGACAACATAGCATATGAGTTCTGTGGTAAGATAGATACACCTCTTGAGGGGAGTTTGGAGTGATATGGGAATTTTAGTGGACGATAATTAGGCTCACATACTTAAAGTAAAATATTGTCTATTTCGGCAAAAAGTTGGATACAACGGAGAGGAGTAGTTCGGGATGAAGAAGGATGCTATATGGAGGTGAATTTGAAGATATTATCGCGCATTTAATAGGTGTCCACGAGGAGCGGATGGACTAGTAAAGTTGGTAAATGAATAGGGGCGTAGGATGGGGTATTGATGTTGTAGAGATTGTGCAGTACAACGTCGTTGGAAGGTGTCAGTTGGTAATTTCCACAGGTGGATTATCTCCTGTGAGTAGGTTAGTGGTTGTGTGGTTGGAAAGTTGCTGCGAGGAATTCTAGTGTCTATTCGGTAGGAGGCTGAATACGTGAATGATGCTAGAGAGTTTGAGTATTCATGAGATGCCAACAGAAGAATTTAGAAGGAATTAACGGATTGGGTGAGCAAGATCATGTCAACAGAGGAGAAAGAATTTCGGTGGGGTCTAGATTGGTGCAAGGAGTAGCTTCGGGCTAAGTGGGAGAGTCCCACCTCCTGCAATTGGGTTGCAAGATTATCTTCTCATGGGGTTGCGGATTATTGGCGTATCGGCAAGTTATTACAGCTAAAGGGAAAGGAGTAAAATGGTAATTACATATGGGATTTGATAAATGTGTGTTAGAAGAGCCTTGGAGTTGATTGTATTCGGGGCCAAGCCATAGGGGGTGACTCTCAATAGTTGTCCTAATGAATTCAAAGTTAAGAATGCGGCGTTTAAGGGATTCAGGCAACAATATGATTAGGAATCAAGCTTTTGCAGCATAATTTTTTGAGAAAGGGAAAATGGTTGGAGTGTTCTATGATATTTCTCAGTGTGCAGGATAGTATTGGACAAGTGAGAGAAATAAACTCCGGATTGTAGAAATATTATCAGGATGAGCATATCGGCCGGAGGTGTGAATACGCACAAGGAGGGTATGAGACGGTTTGTGGGATTGAGACAACATGGTCTCACGAACCAAGGCCACTCGGGATGATTGTGGATTGAGTTCGTTATGTGTTGAATGGAGTTATTATCATTTCTGAGGAAATTAAGGATAACTGAAAGCAGATAGATCGGATAACCATGGTTGAAATGACACATGTATGGCAGTGCTCAGTTCCTTCAATGTGATTAAGTTATGCATGTAGTTTGCGCCGGTGTGTGCGAGTCTTGTCGGCCGCCGTAATAGATTTTATTTATAAGCATTCAAGTATTATGGCTTGTCAGGCGTAGGCAGATCCCGGAAGGATTACGGTGGTATCAACTATTCCTTGAGGATTTGCCTGTTTTTTGATTATGAGAATTCACTCGTGTGTTGTGGTGGTTCTCTTGAATAGAGGAGAGAAAAAGGGGTATCTATATGATGAAGTGTTTACCCTATTAGTGGTTCGGGACTTATGATGGAATTCTTGTGCTATTTCATATTGGCATGTTAGGTGTAGTAAGCAGTATGGAATTGAAAGTAAGCGGTGTTAACAAGGATGTCCTGAGCTCGGATGAGCAAGAAAAAGGGATTTGAATATTTAGAGTAAGCTGGTGTTATCTTCAGTGTCACCTGAGATCGATGTTTGGTGAAAGAGGCTTGCACCTTGGTTATGGGGTCCCGGTTTGTTTTACAGCGTTAGCGTGGTCGGTGGTATGAATGTGCAGACTTGTTACCTTGTGGGGAGGCTCGTGGGAGCATGACCGCGGGAAGATCGTAGAAGTGTGACATGTAGTCACTTAATGGATTGAAGATTTAGGCTGAGTATAAAGAAGTGTAATATTGCTTATTTGAGAATTTATGCTTAGAAGACGTTCAGTTCATTTTGTTGTGGATTGTGGGGTGTTTGTCCCGGCTATGATGGTTGTGCTTGCGTGTTATGAGAAAAAGTGGGTTATTATGGACCCGGGTAAAGCTATTAGCCTAGTTCAGTGTGAGCAGAATCGGCTTGAGGGTTGTGAATGGATTCAAATATGGTTGTGGGCTCCATGTGAGTCATGTGTGTTCATTTCAGTATGGCGCTTTTCAAGTAAGGGTGTTGGAATATCAGATGTTGATCCGTCTTCGTCCAATTCATGTAATATTATGATCGTGCCGTATGAGTTGTGAAACGACTTGATAAATCCCTATGTGTTGAGTCTCTAGGTAGTGATGATGTTATGTGAGCGGGAGAGCTCTTGAGATTCAGAGTATATATGCACCTCAGTTGTGCTTAAGTTTTGTAGCATATGGCTCTATCAGTCTCCCCAGGATGGTATTATGCACCTAGCGTGTTGTGATCGATATTAAGTAATTTGTAATAGTGAGCAATTCAGCTCCGCGTATATCCCTTATGTGAATTTTATGACGAGATCGGGTGGCACGCCGCCACGGGTATGCTAATTGGATCGGGTGGCATGCCGCAACAGGGTGATATTGAGTAAGGTTTCTATATTTATTTTCTTGTGTTTCGCTTCCTATATTCTGAGAAAAATTCATATTAGTTGCGTGAGTTGAGTAGTCCCTTCCTGAGTCATTTCCTTATGTATCGTGTTCGAGTTGTGGCCTATTGGCGCATTGTGGCATTGTGTGAGACTGTTGGTCATGACTGGGGTGATTGGTTGTGCAGACTACGCAGCCGGACCCAGTGGACACTGACGGAGGGAGCATTCCTTCAGTCCATTCAGGAGACATCGAGGTAGACCCGCAAACGTTCGTGGGCCCTGGCGTCACCTTCTACCCTTCTCTTTCAGTTCTGTCTTATTCTATAGTTTCAAAGACACCATTATGTACTTATTTTTCAGACTATTGTATTTAGTAATCTCATAGACAGTTCGTGAGTATGTGACACCAGTTCTGGGTTATATTTACGGGATCTGTTTCGGAGCTTGTTATATAAATTGAAATCAGTTAACTTTCATATTGTTAGTCACAGTTGTCGTAATTATCTTGTTCATTTTAGTTGTTAATGGGTTTGTTTATTCAAAACATTGGCTTGTCTAGCAGGTGCAACGTTAGACGCAGTCATGGCCCGAAGGTGGGATTTCGGGTCGTGACAAAAGTCCCCCGGATCCACATCTCAGAATCGGGTAAAAATTATAAAATCTGGACACCCATTCACTCACTAGTCTAACCATATAAGAATTACTCAAATCAGATGTAAAAATCCCGATCAAAACTCAAGAATTTAGCCTAGGAGCTTTATCAAATATTTCCCAAATTTTCCACCAAAATTTCGAATTTAAAAGATAAATTAAAGAGTATAATCATGGAAATTAGCCTAAATCGAGTAGGAACGACTCACCTAAATTGCCTAGGTGAAAAACTCTCCAAAAATCGCACTTCCCGAGCTCTCAAGTTCAAAAATGTGAAAAATGGCTTAAACCCCTGAATTGGGTTTCTAATATTCTGCCCATGTGAATTATGAAGTGCGATCGCGTCCCATATGATGAGATCGCATAGTGTAAGCCACACGCTCTCAAAATGTTGTACTATGCGATCGCGGAAATCCCCTTGCGTTCGCAATTCACATTTGGAAATGACCCTACGCGTTCACACTCGAGGCCCCACGCGAACGCATAGAACTAGCTCCCCCTGCCCAGCCCAGCAAGTCTACGCGATCGCAACCCTTGCTCTGCGATCACATTGAAAAATCCAGCTGGGCTCAAAATCTACTCTACGCGATCGCGGTTCTTTACACGCGATCGCATTGAACAAATAATTGCTGCTCTAAAACCAGAAAACCAGCAATAACACTTAAGGCTAAAATGGTCGTGTGAGCATCCGAAACACACCCAAGGCCCCCTGGACCTCAACTAAACTTACCAACCAATCCTAATACCTCATTCGAACTTAGTCGAGCCTTCAAAACTCATCCCATAACATCAAAATCATCAATTATGCATGTATTCAAGCCTAAGAACTTATGAAATATTCAAAATCCACATTCGATGTCGAAACACGTCAAAACTCATCCGAATGACCTTAAATTTTACACCCAGGTCATAAATGACACTATGGGCCTGTTGTCACATCCGGAATTCCATTCCAAGCCCGATATCAAAATTTCACCTATCAGCCGAAATCGCCGAAATTCGAACTTTCGCCAATTCAAGCCTAATCTACTACAAACCTCGAAAACATATTCTGAACACGCTCCTAACCCCGAAATCACCCAACGGAGCTAAAGGAGTTGACGGAATTCCATTCCGGATCCATCTTCACACAGTTCCAACTACGGCCCGATTTCTAAAGCTTAAACTCACATATAAGGACTATGTATCCAAAAACTCTCCGAATTTCACCACTCAACGTTCCGACAAGTCCCAAAAGCAGAAATAGACACGGGAGAAACAGTTATTAGGGGATCGGGGAGCTAACTCTCAAAACGACCGACCGAATCGTTACATATAGACATGTGTCATCCACCTGCAGGTCTATTGATATTCATTGGAACCAAAAGCAATGGAGTAGAGCCGAACCCTTGTTCATGTGCTCTTAATTAAGCCCATGATTCTCTTGTGCCTTTCAGTTGAAGTATAAACATGACAATTAAGTGACAGTAAGGTAACATTAATAAAATAATACTAATGCCATCAATATTCTCCAAACTTAATTTTATAAATCACAAGAATTTATGATTGATCTATCTCGAACTCAATTAAAACTTTTACTTAGCAAAGGAGAATAGGGATTATTCGAAGGTATCCTAAAAAAAATCATACCTTAGTGGTATATTATACGTTCTCTAGCTTTTAGTTTAGATCCACAAATAATGTTCCTTAGATTAATAATAGCTTTGGTCCCAATAATGCACCGTACATGTCTTTGCGCTAAGTTGTTGGGGAACATCAATTATTTCATTTGAAACGAAATATAAGTACAGTTAAATTTTTCTATAATAATTATTTTTTATAACATTTTACTATAATGATCAAAAATATAACATATATTTTTTATAATAGCACTACACTATTTCAGTTAAAATAAATCAGAAATCAAATTATTATAAAGAGATTTGACCGTAAAATCTTAAAAAATGCATGAAGGTTAAAGAATTATCAGCAAGAAGAGTTGTAGTTGAGGTGACTTAGCTTGTTACGTGCACTATGGATTTCGGAAGACTTAAATGAAATGGAGGTACAAGAAGTAACTTTATGTGAGATATAACGTACTTTTTTAAGAGTAAAATTTTGGGCAAAATACGAAAAATTCCATAGCCAAAACTAATTGCATCTTTTAGCCAAAAAACATTTAAAATATATATATTATATATTCCTACTATTTAGAAGCGGGAATAAACAGGTCTTGGTCGTCCTGCTTTGAGGGGCAAATACGAATACTTTTGTCTTTGATTGCTAAACTGCAATTGATTCATATGGAATACGTGGGCTTACACTCTATTTGGATCATTGTTTCCCGTCGTTTTATAATGTATAATATTGTACTGTATTGTATTGTATCGTATCGTTTTATGAATATAATGTTTGGATAGATTGTATTGTTTGTTGTTGTTTAATAGCGTTTTGCTGTTTGATTTGACTGTATCGTACTGTACTGTACCGATAAGTTTATAAAAATGCGCTCAATTGTTTTAAATATTTAATTTATCAAGAATGACACATAAAAATTAGTTAAGAAAATTCCTTTCTATTAATTTATCACTAGTTATGTCTTATATATAAATTAAGCAATTAAATTCATGCAAATTCTATTGAAATTAGTTGAACAAGTTAATAATATTACAAAATAATAATAAGTACACTATATTCATAACTAGATCATAATAGTAAAAAATTTAAAAAAAATGTTAAGTAGACTCCATTCAGATAAAAGTAAAACAAAACATTTACGTGAAGAGTATGGAGAAGCGGATAAAGGAAAAAAAATGAGTTTTTCACGTATGTAGGTTATTATATAGGTTATATTTGGGATGATATCTTTGAGAATTTATATAGGTTATTAGAATTCACGTAGGATTCTATTATAGAATTATATGAGAAAGAGAATTTGCTATTATTTAAAATAAAAAAAGGTAAAGTGTAAAATAGAATTATAAAGTAATAAGTTAGAGCATAATTAGAAAGAAAAATAGGAAACAATCCCACCACACCAAATCGGTTGTTCAAAAAAATTAGACTTTTCATTATTCCGGAACAATGAATTTAACAATACAATACAATCAATTATAACTAATAATGGTGAGAATGAGTATGGCGTAAATAAGAAATTCAAGCGTTCGTCAATTTTTGGTTCGAATTTTGTTTTCGTATCTGATCTTATTGTCTTAAGTTAGTATGACTTTAATTTAATAGGTAAACAGCAGTTGTAATGATATGGCTGAATTGGAAAAGTGGAAACGGAATAGTCTAGAAGAAATGGGAATGAGGTCTGATACTAGGGAAGATAAGTGAAGTCACGTGAGCTGCACACGACTAAGGAAACAAACGACGTCGTTGCATTCAAATAAGAACACAGTTGAGATTAAAATCTGTAGTTACAATCCAAGGGCCGGAATTAAATCTCAACATAATAAATAATTAGTTGAGAGATTAGCAGAGACAATCATGATTATGGTAATTTCCTAACTACCTATTCTCTCTCTTCGTTTCTTCTCTCTTCGTTTCTTCCTCTCTTCTCTCTCATTTGCCCTTGAAGTTGAAGAGGTAAAAGAGATTAATGAGATGTACCCTTGTCTCAGAATAAAACAAATTCTATGGACCACAATATAGACACACACATGTGACAAATGTCTATGGTTAGGATCATTCAATGTTTAATTCAAATTAGAAATTATGTTTTCCACCAACTATAAGCAATCTTTATTATTCAATATGAATATTATAATATACTCTCTGTGTTTTAATTTATGTGAATCAGTTTGACTGCGTACGAAGTTTAAAAAAAGTAAAGACTTTTGAAATTTGTGGTCTTAGATAAGTCAAAAAGGGGTCAGAGTATTTGTGTTGTTATAAAAACTTCTCATTAGTGGTAGAATTATAAGTTTAAGCTAAATTGTTACCAAATTTAAAAATGGATCATTCATTTTGAAACGAACCAAAAAAAAAATAGATTCTCATAAACTGAAACAGAGGGAATATGTATTATCAAGATTTAGTAAATAGAATCTATTTATTTTATGAAACCGAATCAATAGCTTGATCTTCTTTCAATATCTTATCACCATACAACTCAATTGTCCACAAAATCCCTTTGTTAGAAGAGAATTTTAGAAGATAAGTTATTTATATTTGGATAGAATCTTGGTGATTGTCTTATAAATGACGTCAACAATAATTTTTATAATTATCTTTCAACGAAGTTATAATTAGAATAATCAAAAGGTTTTTATTTTAATATAATGCCGGATTCCAGTACTATCAAGAATCAAGAAGGAAGCGACACATTGAAGTACAATTAGATATTTATAAAATTTAAATATAGATGTAGTGTTATGAGAAAGTCAAGCTTGCTTTGCGTTTCTTAATTTGCCAATTAACTAAACTAGTCACCCTTGAACGCGAACAGGTAACCCGTCATCTTTAATCAGAGGTTTAGAATTTTAAAAATAAACTACTTTTTTGTTGGTGCAAAACGTTTTTCTTTTTATGGGATTTACATATTATACCGAATTTGAATTAATCAAAATACCAAAATAATACCAAACTTTGGATAAGAAACGAAAGAAAAGTGAATTAGGTGTTTGATGGATATTGGTAAGTACCACAAAGTGATTGACGGGAAATGCTTTTTAATTGTTTGCTTTGGAGGTGTTATTAAAAATAGCATAAGGAATACCTTTTTCTTTTCTTTTTTACCCATTACATTTTACTAGTCAAAGAGCACTTGGGTGATGGCCTACATGGTCCCAATAATACACACTTTGTATGACATAATAGTTGTTGAAAATGATTTATGTTACAAATCATATTACTTTTGTGTGTGTGTGGGGGGGGGGGGGGGGGACAAAAAAA
>ML254436.1:9372-31114 GCA_005239495.1 Nicotiana undulata | reverse complement strand
TGGACATGAATACACATACAAAATATGACTCTATACCTAATCCCTCAAGCTAGGGTTAGGCCAAACACTTACCTCGGCTCCAAAAATGCAATTCAAGCCTCAATCACAGCCTTGCCTCTCGAATCCAACTCCGAAAAGATAAAATCTAGACATAATTGACTTATTAACATCAATAATTATTCAATAACTCAATCCCAAAGCCTAATTATACATTTTCTATCATTCTTCCAAAAATACTAAAATTCGACCCCGGGCCCGCTTGGTCCAAACTCGAGGTTCGGACCAAAACCCGATCACCCATAACCCCACGATTTAGAATATATAATTTGTTACAAGATCCGACCCCAAATTGAGGTTGGATTCCATAAAATTCCATAAACCTGAATCTACCCAAAAACCCCTAATTCCTACCTTGTTTACATGATTTTAGGCCTAGGTTCTAGAGATTAGGGAAGGAAAATGGAAGAAAATGGTTATGGAGGAAAAGATGGCTTGGAGGTCTTCAATGGGGCTAGGAGAAGAAGAAGGAAGTGAAAATTATTAAAATCCCGTATGGTATTCTGTTTTTGGGGTATTTTAATAACCGGGCAAAAATACCCTTCGCGTTCGCGGACCCCTGGCCGCGTTCGCGAAGGGTTGACTAACTTGACCTACGCGTTCGCGAATCCTTGGCCGCGTTCGCGTAGGTTTGACTCCACTGGCCTACGCGTTCACGAGCATAGGGCCGCGTTCGCGAAGAACAAACTACCCAGCCCCCCAGACCCCAGCCTAACACTACGCGTTCGCACCCCTGGGGACGCGTTCGCGTAGAAGCACTATCCAATGCTCCGCATCCGCGTCTTCCTCTACAAGTTCGCGTAGAGTAAAATCCCAGGCCACAATAATTACCCTTCGTGTTCACGGGCCCTTGGCCGTGTTCGCGAAGAGTATTACACCAGACACCAGCAAATTATCAAAACACCAGATTTTTCCTTCTTTTCACACCCCGTTAGCTACCCGAAACTCACCCAAGCCCTCGGGTCTCAAAACCAAACACACAAACGATTCTAAAAACATCCTACGGACTTATTCGAGCCTTTAAGTCACCAAAATATCATCAAAATCATTGAATCAAACCTCAAAACTCTTAGAATTTTTCTTAAACTTCATAAAGCTTAACTTTCCCAATTTTAATCTGAATCACGTCGTTTCAAGTCTGTTTTACACCAAATTTCACAGACAACACATAATAACCATATTGAACCAGTTCCGGGCTCCGGAACCATAATACGGTCCCGGTAATAGGGTTTTCACATAATTATTCATTTTCAAAAATCTTTATTATTTTCAGAAAACAATTTTCTTTAAAAATTTATTTCTCGGACTTGGGATCTCGAAATTCGATTCCGGGCATACGCCCAAGTCCCATATTTTATTACGGACCCTCCGGGACCGTCACATCAAGGTTCCGGATCCGTTTATCAAAAATGTTGACCAAAGTCAACTTTATTCATTTAATTATCATAAATTCCATTTTTCATCAAATTTCAACTTAAAGACTTCCCGGCTATACGTCCGGGCTGCGCACGCATATCAAAGTGAGATTAACGGAGGCTTTCGGAGCCTCGAAATACAAATTTAGCTGAATTAACTCAGGTGACCTTTTGGGTCATCATATGGCCGATACGTATGGCCTTAATGTATGAAACTATATAAACGGTTATTATATTACTATGAATCAAAACAATGTAATTATCATAAGTCATATAACTAGTACAACCATATTAGTGAATAGACTTATATGGTTGCCAATATGTATGGCCTTAATGTATGAAATTATATAAACGGCTATTATATTACTATGAATCGCAACGATGTAATTATTATAGGTCATATGAATACTACAACCATATTAGAGAATGGACTTATATGGTTGCCGAGACGTATGACCTTAATGTATGAAATTATATAAACGGCTATTATATTACTATGAATCGCAACGATGTAATTATTA
Organism: Nicotiana undulata; assembly: GCA_005239495.1. Lineage (NCBI taxonomy): Eukaryota > Viridiplantae > Streptophyta > Magnoliopsida > Solanales > Solanaceae > Nicotiana > Nicotiana undulata. The sequence goes on along the minus strand of ML254436.1, from coordinate 29,121 downwards.
TAGGTCATATGAATACTACAACCATATTAGTGAATGGACTTATATGGTTGCCGAGACGTATGACCTTAATGTATGAAATTATATAAACGACTATTATATTACTATGAATCGCAACGATGTAATTATCATAGGTCATATGACTACTACAATCATATTAGTGCATGAACTTGTATGGTTGCCATTGGTCGATACGTATGGCCTTAATGCATGAAATTATATAAATGGATATTATATTACTATGAATTGCAACGATGTAATTATTATAGGTCATATGACTACTACAACTATATTAGTGAATGGACTTATATGGTTGCCAATACGTATGAAATTATATAAACTGCTATTATATTACTATGAATTGCAACGATGTAATTATCATAGGTCATATAACTACTAAAATCATATTAGTGAATGGACTTATATGGTTGCCGATACGTATGGCCTTAATGTATGAAATTATATAGACGACTATTATATTACTATGAATCGCAACGATGTAGTTATCATAGGTTATTTGAGTACAACAACCTTAGTCGGTGGACTTGTCTGGTTGCCATTGGCCGATACGTATGGCCTTAATGTATGAAATTATATAAACGTTTATTATATTACTATGGATCACAATGATGTAATTGTCATAGGTCATTTGACTACAACAACCTTAGTCGGTGGACTTGTATGGTTGTCATTGGTCGATACGTATGGCCACACGTTTTAGTAATATCATATTGGAACAGATCGAAAATATAATTAGATAAATAATAGGCATGATAAATACTTCAAAACGAGCTAGAAAGGCTAGACACTTAATACATAGGCTATGTAGTTAGTGCTAGATATTGGATGTATAGATGAATCAAAGTGTTTTTGTTTTGTTTTGCTGAGGCTTTCCTGGGATCACCAGGTGAAGTGCTCGATAATATAATTCACATGTATGACAAGAAAAATACCACATGTTTTACAAAACAAAGTCAATAAAATCAAAAAAATCTATCTCGAATCAAATTAAACAAGTTCATCTCAAACTAAACGGTCAAGTCTTCTACTTCACAGTTTGCCTCATCGTATAGATCAGGCAAGCTACTTTGTGGTTGTACTGTTGCATCATCTTGCTATAATTAGAGTAAATAAGATTATTAAGCAATTTATTTACCTAAAAAAAGTTAATAAATCAAATTTGTTATAGTTTACCTCAATTCCTTCCGTTAGCCAATGACTTCTACCACCACCGATACCACCTCCTCTAGCACGGCCTCTACCACGACCTCTACCACTACCTCTATCACCACTTCTACCACCACCTCTACCAACCTCTCTACCACCACCTCTACCACCACCTATTGCCTCTAACTCCACTTCCACCACCCGTTTGTGAACTTCTAAAGTATGAATCAATTCTCCCTCTATATCTATTCAACCTTGGACGTCCATGAGAAGCTACATATCTAGGATCTCTTCACCCTCACCCTCACCCTCACCCTCACCCTCACCCTCACCCACACCATCATGTGTATCTTCTAAATCCCAATTTGGAACTATCATATCATCATCCTAATTCATTAAGTCATGTTCCACTATGTTCAAATCATACTTAATATATCGCCTCATCACTTCAGTGTCCAATGCAATATCGCAAACCCATTCAAAATGCTTTAATAGTTCCATGTATATCATGTATTCAGAAGTCATACGTGGGTAACCTCCTAAAAAGAAACGTTTCAAGTGCGAACGAACAACATCTTTTCTCCACCTTTTCAATATATACCTCTCGTCAACGTTTTTAATCCTCTTATGAGACAACATCTTTAGTATATGACATCATAGAAATACCCCTTGTTTCAAACCACTTGCAACTTCAACTTAGATATTCGCCAATAGGTGTATATTCAATCGTGAATACAAATGGATCTCTAGTGCTAAAACTCCTTAGCGAAGAATATGTTATAATGTATTTCTCCACTCAAGGGGTTGCTTGATGATCTTCAGGGGTGCTGATTTCACAATGGAACAATTTTCTTAATTGTAACTGAAAAAATTCAAACACTTCACGAGTATAACATTTTTGAAGTTTTTCCTCCCATGCGAATTCAGACAAACATTTTGGTTCAAAGCACTTTGACCTATATTCAACTTCCAATTCTTTCTCGAACTTAGATCTTATGGCTAACTCATATTGCTGAAAAAATAGCTTCAAAGTGCTTTGGCGGGTGATAAATCTATCAAAAAAAGCATGCATACATTCACTTCTCTGTGTGGACAACATCCCGACCCAAAAGTGGTCATTTAGGTATACAGGAACCCACCTTTCCTTCTCCAAATAAATCTTATAAAACAAATCCCTTCCATCTAAGTTATATTTTGCGATATATCCAGTCCCTTTGCTCTCAAACTCAGCAACATTAATGTTATCAAGGACTAAGGCCTTAAATTTTTCCTTTGCAATCTTAGCATCAAGAACTCCTCTTAACTTCGTAGGCAACTTTGTGAATATGTGCCAAATACAATATCTATGTACCGTATTTGGCATCAATTCATTGATGACAACCTTAATACTATCACATTGGTCAGTCATGATAGCTAATGGACGAACATTGTTTAGGGCCCCAAGCCATGTACAGATCACCATTTTGTAACGTGTTATATCCTCACTAGACATAAGAGTACATCCCAAAAGTATGGACTGCCTATGCTGATTTACACCAACAAATGAAGCAAATGGCATATTATACCGATTCACAAGGTATGTTGTATCAAGACATATTAAATCATGAAACTCCTCATATGCAACCTTAGAGTGTGAATGAACCCATACGACATTACGAAGTCGACCAAAACTATCCATATCTACAGAGTAGTAAAATTCCCTATCTTTTTGATGCATGTCACTGAAGAACTTGAGCAATGATTGTGCGTCCCCTTCTTACAAATGAAGATTTCTACTCTTCAAAATATAATTTTGACAATCCTTTGGTGTACAACCCAGATTTTCAGGGCCACCAGCAAGTATTTCAGCGACTTATATTTTTTGAGGGTCTTAAGCCAACAATATCTTTGGTTACAAGACTTCTCTTAAAAGACTTACTAAGCGATCTGTGTCCAGCCATCAATCGCGATAGTGTTGGTTCCAATTGATGAATATTTTTTTTAACCACCTTTGAAACACGCCGTGAACCATTCTCCTCCAAAATTCCATTTATTCTAGCACGATAGTTCCTCCTCTTGGTAACATGCTTATTCCTGGGATTCATAGACCTATCACAACCATATTGCACATACCTAACAATATCACCACCTTTTTTGTTTGATGTTCTTTTGAAAATGCAAAACCCTGATAATCTTTCATATTCTTTATAAAAATCAAACATAACATCCTTACTACTGAATCGCATCCCAGTAATTGGACCAATCATGAGATCTTCTTCATTGAACTCATTAGGCATTTCCCTGTCCTCTCCACCTTCTGCCTCATCCTCCAAATAATGGTCACCATCATCATTATCATCATCATCATCATCATCATAATCATAATCATCATCATCGTCATCAGCAGCAACATCGTTGATATGATTTTCTTCATCATTGAAGTTGTCGTCTAAATCAATGTCGATCGACTCATCTTCATTCATCAAACTGTCGTCCGAATTCAACCCCAATGATATGTGTAATGCATTTCTTAGTTGCTCCGACCTAATTTCTAGGCTATTATTCGGGTTTAATGGCTCCAAACTAGTTTATATGTTAGCATTCATGTTTAGGTTAAGAATAAGGGTGGTGAATTATGTGTTTAATGATCTCTATTAACATAAGTGTATGGTATGACAAGTTATACTATATAAATAAAAAAACAATATTATATATACATACTAGACCTTTGAACTTCCTATCCGTATAAATTGTAAAAAGAATAAACAAAATACGTAATAGTATAAATTGTATTTTTAAAAAAATACGTAATAGTTATACCGTATAGACGGAAAAAAATACGAATGCCATTTATCTTCCCATGCATGAGATAATGATGATTTATGGGATCAATATTTTGGGATAATTAATATTTATTAACTAATTTTGGAGGGAAATATTTTGAAGGGAAAAATGGCCATTAAGACAATTGTGAAGAGAAGGGCTTTACTGGTATTTCATGAGTGTAGTCATAGTTGTGCCACGCTAAGTTTGGCCAAATAGCAGCACTCAACACATTAAACATTTAACTACTACTCACTCCGTTCACTTTTACCTCACATGTATACTAAAAATAAATTTTTATTTTTACTTGTCACTTTACGCATATCAAGAGAAGACAATTTTTTTGTTATACCCATAGTATTTATTACTCATTTCAAATTATTTTTTTAAATCCAATAAAATATGCATCAATTAATATGGGTTGCACTGCATTTATTATTTCTTAAGAGGCGTGAAAAGTCAAAACATGCCAAGTAAAAGTGAATGGAGGGAGTACTAACACTTATGAGTTTGATTTGAAGCGAGAGCTTCATTTAGTAGCCAAACTAATTAATAGCCTGTTTGCTTGCACTTCTAAAATCAGCTTATTTTAAAAAGTATTTTTTCAGAAATGCTTTTCAAAAAAATATTTTTAATGGGAAGCAATTTGCGTTTGACTATTTAATTTAAAAAAAATACTTTTAAACAGTAACTAATAATTAATCAAGCTTTTAGAAAGTGTTTTTAAATAAATTTTTCTCAAAAGTATTTTTTTTTTTAAAACACGGCCAAACAAGATATAAGAGTTCATTGGGTGAGGTGGGGTTTCTTGTTTTCAGCTATTTTGCTATAGCTGAATTTCTGTTAAATGTCACAAATGCTGTCGACGTTGCAATTATGAATTGTCTGGTTTTGGTTTGTTATATTATCCTTGAATTTCCCCAACTATATGTAAACAGATTGGACACGTTCTTAAAGACTGCGTGGTGTCCTAGGCTAATATAATTACGTTGTGAATATTACATTATAGGTCTTAATCAAAACACTACGTGGCCCTTTAATTTGTACTACAATTATATTTCAGTAGAAATTTCCTGTCCATTCCTTCGATTTTCTACTAATTAATTCTTGTCGCGTCATCTTTGTACTAAGTTTGTTCGGTATAACAGGTCATATTTCAGAGGGAAAAAAATTGATTTGATTTTAAGTGTTTGGTTATCACAAGGAAGATATATTCCATCAAAATGTAGATTGATTTTTTTCTCTAAATAGGCGGAAGTCATTTTTCATAAAACTATTTTGCCGTTTAACTTTATATTACTTATTCCAACTAACACCTACACAGTTCTATTGATCTTTTGAATACTCCCCAGTTTGCTAATATAATCACCAATTTTAAATATATATGTTTCAAAAAAATATTTCTTACTCATCAATCAAATATCGAACAAAAAAGTTTTGAAAATATTTTCCTCCCGTGTTATAGTTTCATAAAGCAATTTTCCTGTAATAAAATTCATCAAAATATCAATGAACCTGTTTTTATTCACCATATAGTAATTCAAGTGAAATTTGAGAGAGACATACTGCAGCCTTATGTTTGGAATATAAGTTCAATATCATGCAGCAATATAAGTATTCTATTAGCGCGGATCTAGGATTTTAATTTAATGGGTTCAACGTTTAAAGTTTTTTAGTATTGAACGCATTATATTTTAAAGTTACAGGTGCATATCTACTATTTATTGTAAATTAACTACTAGAAATCTGGGAATTACCGACCAAAGTTGGTCGGTCAAAAAAAGCGACCAAAGTTGGTCGCTAATTTGTAGAAAATTATTAAATAATTATTTTAAATAATTTACGGACCAAGGTTGGTCGCTTTTTGGTCGGTAAAGTGGTCAACATGTTGACCGGGCTGGTCAGACTTGCTTGGTCAAAGAAATATAGCTACCAACTTTGGTCGCTAATTTGGGACCCAGTTATAACGTTTAATAATTATATTATTACTAAAAATATTTTATAAAATATAAATAAATCTGATTTATAATTAGCGATCAACTTTGGTCGCTAATTTTTAATATTTGGATAATTAGCGACCAAAGTTGGTCTCTTTTCAGGTCAACATTGGTCAAAATTAAAAATAACTTTTATATTTACTATCTAAATAATATAAATGTAATTCGATAACACTTTTGTAATACAAGGGATGAATACACTAAAATATACTCTAACATGCTATATATGTACTTAAAGTAGTACAACGAAGCGTGTTATATATATATCCAAGGTTACCCACTTGGGATCTTACGGCATCGGGTCTTGATCAGCCAAATGCAGTGACATCCGTTTTTCGAACTTACAAAATGTTTTGATAATAAAATATTCTTTCGGTGATTTAGTACAAGTGTACATGTTTCTGTTGCTGATAATTCAACCCTCCTGTGCGGACACGGTTCGTTCGACCGTTTGGCCCGACACCTATTTTCTTACTGCGGTCCTTTTCTGTGTGTTGTTCTTCGTGAGGGATGATCTTTAGGGATGCCGACTTCCGGTATCATAGGTAAATCGGAGGAAAGCATTGAGCTCTTGACCAAGCCTTACTTGGGTAGTACATGGGTGTTGCCTAGTTAAAAACCTTGCCGGCAAAACCCTTTTCGGGACAAAATCCGAGAGAAGGAAAGAGTGCAACGCATGCTTTTAAAACCTGAGACCGCCGAACCGGGAAGTGTTTTGACTCCCTTTCTTCAACACCTGCGTATGAGTTAGTAAGAAGTACGATCAAAGGAGGAGGTTATCGTACCTTAGTGATGATGACGTCTAGCAGCCTTGGCAACGTATTATGATTTTACGCCTGCCCCAGGGATGCAGTGTGGTCCTTCATTTGCGAATCGAAAACGACGGGTGATGTGGTGCGCTTCCGTCATTTTGTTACCCGCCGAGGTAATGTTTCCCGTATCTATGCGAATTCGGTAACCTGAGTCGCGCTGGCAGTGCCGGTTGGTAGGGTGGCTCCACCTTCATGGCTTCGTTGGCCGTCCCGGACCTGTTGAGGACTCTGGAGGTGGGTTTGATTTGGTCCGGCAATCCAATCTGCCTTATTATTCTTATCCAGACCGCGTCGGTCGGGTTACCTGATTCCATAACATAGGATCAATCTGAAATGTATTCATAAAAGAAAAGATATTACCAGAGGGTCGTTGCTGAACGACGGTGAGGTCTAGATGCCTTTGTCGCTGAATTTGGGGGTGGTGGTTCCTCACATGATCGTATGGATAACATGTTGTGGCTCTCACGCCTCGTTCCTTCCGTTCACCTCTCTCTCTCTCTCTCGGGGTTGGGTTTTGTCCCATTCACCGAGGAATTCCTTGAGGTGCCCTTTGCTAAGTAGCGAGGCTACTTCTTCCCGGAGTTGCCTGCACTCTTCGGTTTTGTGGCCGTGCGTTTTGTGGAACTCGCACATCAAGCTATGATTTATTTGTGATGGATCAGATAATATGGGTTTGGGCCACCTGGTTCCTTAATTTTGCTTACGACAGACATGATGTCCAAAACGTCGACGTTGAAGTTGTATTCTGATAGTCAGGGTACCTCCGCTGGTCCTGCTAGGCGATTGAAACCGACTTGACTTATGAGTCCTCGAGGGTTATGGCCTCAGTCTGTCCTTCGGTCATTGAGCGGTATGTTCCATTTGGGAACGTTTCTTCGATCCTCATCATACGGCCGATACCTTTCTTTGCCCGGCCTAGGCTCCTTTTCCAGGAGACTGCTGGGGTATACTAAGCCCGAAGGGGCTCCCAATTGGTCGTCCTCTACCCTAATCTTCGAGTGGTATTGGTTGTGTACATCTGCCCAAGTGACAGCAGGGTATTCAATCAAGTTTTGTTTTAGCTGCTTCAAAGCTATTGAGCTTTGTTTGTTGAGGCCTTGAGTGAAGTCCTGTACCTCCCAATCATCAAACACCGGTGGTAACTCCATCCGTTCCATTTGGAATCGAGATACGAATTCCCGCAGCATCTCGTTTTCCCTCTGCTTTATTTTGAAGACGTCCGACTTCCTAGTTGCGACTTTGATAGCTCCGGTGTGTGCCTTTTATAAAATAATCCGCGAGCACGACAAATGAATCTATCGAATTGGGGGCGAGGTTGCGGTACCACATCATGGCTCCCTTCAACAGTGTTTCTCCAAACTTCTTTAACAGGACGAACTCTATCTCGTCTTCTTTTAAGTCATTTCCCTTCACATCACAAGTGTAGGCGGTGATGTGCTCGCTGGGGTCCGAAGTCCCGTTGTATTTTACCAGGTTGGGCATCCTGAATTTCTTCGGGATGGTCTTCAGGGCCGCACTCGAAGGAAAAGGTCTTTTCACGAACTCTTTCGAGTCCACACCTTTCAATATCGGGGGTGCACCCAAATTTGGTCGACCCTCGTGTTTTAGGTTTCCACTTTTTTGTCGTTTACTTCTATCCTCTTTTCACTCAGCTCGATTCTCTTGGTGAGGTCTCGAGCATTTTTATGATGGCTGGATCGGTAGCCGACCCCTCGTTGCTCGATCTTTCCGGAACCTTCTCGACTCGAGGAGCCACCCGCGGAGCTATAGTGCTCGAAGTCTTTTGCTGGCTTTGTAGCTGAGCGATCGCCAACTGTTGTGCCTGCAATATTTTGAAAATATCATGAAGGCTTACCTGCCTTTCTTCCTGAACCGGGGTGTTCTGAACCTCCTGTTCTCCCGCAGGGTTCGTGTCACCATTGGTGTGGGAACTGATGTCGACGCGTTGGGCGTTGCGTGAGCCCACATTTGCCCGGTTTGGGTTCGGGACACCCTCAGGGTTTTGCTGCGGTGCACCAGCGCCTGAAACAGCTGTGCTGTTTTCTTCATGGTTTTTGACGCTGTTGTTTTCGCGTGCGTCCACCGAGTTAGACATTCCGGCCTGAAATCAAAGACTCTTCGGTCAAGAAAAAGTGTGAAAGATAACTTGCATTTTTTCAACGAACCAGCACTAAAACAATCACTATTATTTTTAGCCCCACGGTGGGCCCCAAACTGTTTACTGGAAAAATGGTAATTTTATATTTGGTTAAGTGGTTCTAAAAATACGTGCTTAATACCCGTTTTTGAACAATTATAGCTAAGTGTGGTAGGACAGAGTAGAGTGAAAGCGGTTAGAAAGCTAAAGAGAACAAACCAGAACGCCTTAAATCGAAGGCTCGATGTCGACATCGAGGGTCCTTGGGACCGAGGTTCGGGGTCTGGATCGGATGGTCGGTGGAGCTACAATAGGCTTATAGACCTTGGAATACACTATTTATGATCAATGATAGGCTATAAATGAAGAACAAGTAATGGAAAGCAATAAATGCGAGTAAATGAGCTAGTAAGCAGAAATAGAGAATGTTTTGATATTAAAGCAGAGAATGTTCTTGTGCCTTGTATTCAATATTGTATGTTCAATATGTTCTCCCTTTACAAAATGACAAGGATCCCCTTTTTATATGAGGGGAAATTCCAACATAGTACATCAGCATTTATTGCCAAAATTCGTAATTGATGCCGCTATTTAATGTTTGGGTACGGAATTGTACTTTGCTACAGAGCCCCCTGCCTCAATCTTCGTGCTGCCTCGAAGTCGAATCGTAGGAGTGTCCAAGGTCGGACTTCGGGCCATACCTTGAATCTCACGTGAATTGGCCACCATATGTCACAATAGACAAAAATTGGCCATAATAATAATAATAATAATAATGGTAATAATAGTAAGCACAATTACCTTTTCTAATCTAAGAGAATCAAGTTGAATGAAAATATTCTAAGAGAATCGAGAATACTAAGGAACACATCGAATCATCCTGTGATGCCAGTGGGCCTAAGGTAGAATTCATTGTTTAGACAATTAAAAAAAACACATGTTACTACTATTATTAGTACTAGGGGCGTAAAATATTCCACAATTAAGATAATATATCACATAAAATAAATATTATTATTAAGTCATAATAAAAAAAAAATTAAAATTACTAAGTTGCTGAAATAAGTACGACTAATAAGTACTATTATTTACATAACTAAACACTAAAAAAAGTAAGTTATATGTTTTATCTAAAGCATAAAAAAATCATAAATAAATATCTAACATTATTCTCATTCATAGTACAATTGAATTGCAAGTTTTTAGTAGCATTAATATTAGTTTGATTTTGGTTTACGATTTATTTGAGTAACTAATATTTATGGACTATAAAACTTATTGGAGCATCAAAAAATTATAAGTCCAAGCTTGAGATAATACGCTAAAAGATAATGCTATGAAATATTTTAAGAAATATTTACAAACTACACTACAATAAATAGTTTTATGTATTAAATATATTTAAAACTTCTTTACATATAATGTCAGGTTGGTTTGGTTTCGGTTTGAGTTCTTTTAGTTAAAACCAAACCAATTATCGTCGGATTTTTTTTCCTAACACCAAACCAAATCAAACCATACCATAGTCAGGGTTTTTTTCTCTGTTTAACTCGGATTATCGGGTTGGTTCCGTTTGTCGGTTTTGTTTATACACCCATAATTTGTAACACCCCAGACTTTAGACAGAGTCCCACATCGGCAAAACACAAGAGGGATGTTGGGTATATAGGTTAACAAGTCTTAGACCCTAGTGACACGTTTTAAACCCATGAGGGTCCAATCCCATAGCGGACAATATCACTAGCGGGCTAGACTGTTACACTTGCTTTTTTTTCCGGAGCGCCAATTTCATCATTCTACTCCACAGAGCATAGTTTTCTCGCCCTGTGTAACGACACGGTCCGTCGTTAGGTAGAACCTGCATTATAATTAATGTAATTGACTTGTTATAGGTTGGTTATATTGTTATTGACGTGTTAGAGTTAATAGGCTTGAAATCGGAAGGGTTAAATGAGAATTCAGTCACTTAGTCTTTAAAAACAACCTTAGAATGGTAAAAGTCAACCAAGAGTTGACTTATTGGTAAATGATCTCGGAATACGGATTTTATGGCTCGGATAGCTTCGTTAGGTGATTTGGGACTTAGGAGTGTGTTCGGAATATTTTTGTGATGTCCGGTGTAGAATTAGGCTTGAATTGGCGAAAGTTGGAAATTTAGAAGTTCTTAGGCTTGAATTCGACATAGATATGGTGTTTTGGTGTTGTTTTGGGTGCTCCGAAGGTTCGACTAAATTCAAGTTATGTAATGGGACTTTTTAGAATGTTTTTATGGGGTCCCGAGGAGTTCGGGTGAGTTTTGGATAGGTTTTGGCTGCGTTGTGCTCGTTTTTCTTATGCTTCAACGTCGTTTCTTCAACAATAAATGATATCACATTGAACAAATGAGCTCCGATTACTATTTTGAATAAAGCATTAAATCCGTATCGTAATTACGGACCCGTAGCAAAAAGAATCGTCGAATTTGGACATCGTATGAGGATTTTATGGCCATTTTACCAAGGTTACCCAGATTTTTCAGGTTAATGACGAAATTGCCCCTGACGGCATATTAAAAACCTGTACTATTTGCAAATCTTAAAACCTACATATCTCCTTCGTTATAAGGTCAAATTGCGTGATTCAAAAGCCTAAATTGATTAAAATTTCACAAGGAATCCATTGGGAACAGTAAAACGCGTGAACAGTATATATATAACGAGCAGTCCGAGTATTCTTCCAATTTTTGAACGGGAAGAAGCTTTTGAGACGATTTTTAAGAAAGAAAATCAGTGTTCCTCATAGAGGTAAGTATTTTGATCATTAAAACTCGTTTATGGATGATTATAGAATATAATCTCAGCATTTAATTCATGAAAATCAGTAAAAAAAAAAGGTGGGTTTAGGGCTTGAGATTATGAGACCTTTAGGGGTCGATTTGAGGGGTCAAACGGACTCCGATTTTGGCCTTATTTATATGTACAGACTCGTGAGATGATAAAGAACAGTTTTGTATAAAACAATTTGAGTTTTGGGACGTGAGCCCGGGGGTCGATTTTTGACCGGTTTTAGATTTTTGGGCTAATTTTGATATCTTTCGATTGGAATTCGTTCTTTAAGCATAAATTGATGATAAAAATNTTCCGGGCTAGTTTTGAGGTAAGTAATGTCTTTAAATCCTGTCCTGAGGGTATGAAACCCCGGACTATGCACCCTTTCACGGGTTTTAAAATATAAAGGTTGGAACTTTGGAGATATTTTCCGTAAATAGGCGACTATTGGGTTGCTAAACCTACTTTTAAGCCTATGCTTAATTAGTATTACTTTATCTTGATATGATTTGGGATGTAAGCCATGTTTGGGGCCTAGTGCCGATCTGGTTATCCCTTGCGGGATGTGTTTACTATATTTTCCTCACTGGTATGTTATGATTTTTCACTCAGTCTTTTATGTGATATTGTTTTGACACTCAGAGTATTTTGATACTACTTCTTGAAAATGAAACACTATTTTTGGGTCAAGAACCCGGTATATTTATGGCCTGAAGGGCAAATTGAGAGCGTCTGACTGAGTGAGGCTGCTGGCCTATATTGAGAGGATGTTATGATAAAAGTGAGGTTGTTGGCCTATATTGAGAGGATGTTATGATATGAGTGAGGTTGCTGGCCTTCATTGTGAGGATGATATGATATGATTGAGGCTACGGGCCTATATTGTGTGTGATTTATGCCATGCTGTGGCTTATTATAGCGCTTAGGCTGTAGGAGCCCCTCCAGAGTCTGTAACACACCCCCAATGAGCGTCGGTACCGATTGAGTGAAGCCTGATGGGCAGAGTGATTGAGTGATACCTGATGGGCAGAGTGATTGTGAGGTTCCCTGATGGGCAGAGTGATTGTGAGAATGCCTGATGGGCAGAGTGATTGTGAGGTTGCCTGATGGACAGAGTGCTGGTAAGGTTTCCTGATGGGCTAATACTGAAAGATATTGTGATGAGAAATGATTATGGCCCGAGGGGCAGTTTTATGAAGATTTTTACTAAGTTTTCAAATTATGAATTACTTCGTTTTCAAACTGGCCTTTACTGAGAACTCTACTGAGATATACTGATATTACACATGTTTTCAAAGGTTTTCTTGAAACTGATTTCGAACTTATTATTTGATGAATACTACGTGGTGACTTGGTGTTTTACTGGTTTGTGGAATTGTGTCTCTGTTCTGTGTGTTTATATTACTCAGACTGTGATTTATTTTCATTACTACTGAGTTGGCGTACTCATAAAGACTCCTTGTGCCTCTGTGCATAGATTCAGGTGACGGTTCGGAGCAGTAGCTGTCTCAGTTTGTTAGCAGTTATTTATGGGATTTCGAGGTAGCTTTCCAGCGTCCACAGCTTCTCCACTTCCCTTCCTTATTATGTTTTTAGCATTTGACTCAGAGACACATGTTATAGTTTTAGAAGAGTTAGATTTATTTCCATAGATGCTCATGACTATTGACTCCAGTTCTGGGAGGTTGTTTAGAGTTGTTTCGTTCATTATTAGGGGCGCTAGACTTATATAATTTATTTCTTTATTATGACTGTTGTTTATTGTTATATAGTGAACTGTTATAATCGAACAAATGCGTAGTAAGGTGATGGTTGGCTAGCCTAGTTCCACGATAGGCGCCATCATGGCCTGTTAGGATTTGGGGTCCTGACAACTTGGTATCAGAGCTCTAGGTTACATAGGAATCAATGGTCATGAGTAGGTTTAGTAGAGTCTTGCGGATAGGTACGGAGACGTCTGTACTTATCTTCGAGAGGCTGCAGAACCCTTAGGAAACATTCCACATTCTTGAATTCTTATCGTGCGAATACAGTTATTCAACCAAAAGCGTAACTCTTTGAATTCCTTTCATGTATTCGAATGCCCATGTGAGCGCTTGGTATCAGTTGTGCATCGGCGGCTTGTGACTTCCATGGGTGAGATATGATTTTTAACATGTTAATAATGGGCCAGTCGGAAGGACTTGATGCCGAATTTTTATCTATGGCAGGAGTGCTAAGATTTATGTTTGTGTGAGCACGTGCATTTGGGGACTTATATGTCAATCTGTGTTCTTATTGATGGGAATTGGTGACTGGATGACTTCATGGTGAGTGTGATATGATGGTTAGATGTGTTTAGGTTGTTTGAGTGTGACGAAATGAATTGGTGGGAGATGTAGCAAGAACCATTGAGTATTTGACTTCTATCTTGAGTTAGAATATGGCCTCGAGTTGTGAGTGTATTGAGGGACATCTCGTGTAGCTTAGTTGTGGAGTGAAGTGGATTTTCCTGTTATGTTCTGAGTTTCTGATGGTGTCCCTGGGTTGATCGATGTCCTAGCAGCGTTCATGTATTTGATTAACGGTGTGTTTCATCCGTGTTGGCACTCATTTGTTATTTTATTTATTGATGGCATCCTGTCGTACTCTCGTAGCCATGGGGTAGCATGCTTAACATTTGATGATGGTATCACAAGGAGATAGGGAGGAGAAGCTTTGTGCGAAGTTCTCCAAGTGTGAATTGTTGGCTCCGTTCAGTAGCATTGTTGGGACACGTGGTGTTCAGTGAAGGTATCTATGTGGTCAGACGAGTGTGAGTAGAGCTTCCAGAAGCTTAAGATTTCCTTGACAACAACTCCAATATTAGTATTTCCATCAGCATCAGGTTCTTTTACCGTTATTGTGATGTCTCGAGGGCAGGCATTAGTTGTGTTCTAATGTAGGAAGGTATAGTGATTGCGTGATAACTATGATTTTCGGAAGTGTATAGGGAGATATCCCGTTTTGAGGTTAAGCAGGCAGGGGTATCTCCTGCGAGTTGTTCTGAGGTGATTGGCCCTTATGTTGATCTGTAGTAAGTTCTCTTCTACCAGTAAATGATGTATGTTGTAATTTGAGTTTAGATCGCTTGTGGAAGTTGGCATGACCACTTCAATGGTGAATGCGAGATTTGCATACGATTTGAGGGTTAGATGGTTTGGGTCATATGAGCGTATGAAGGATTTAGTTGAATCTCACCACAGTATGGTGGCAGTGATAGTGTATGGGCATTGTGAGTTATTGTTTGTCTTGATCTTTGGCTTTGAGCCAAGTGGGGGAGTCTACTAATGATAAGTTTATTACACGATTACGTGTTGTATTGGTTTCGGTTCGAGGTATGTTGGTGAATCAGTTATGACCTACAGAGGTGGAGTTTGGGAATGACTCGAGTGATGAAAATTTCTTCGATGCAAGTTATAATGTACTTAACGGATAGTGGAATTCATTGAACGATGGAGTTGTACTGGTAAGTGTAGAGTGTGCAATGTATGAGTGTGCTTGTTGCTTCAAAGGTGTGGATTACTTTCCTAGTATGTGGATTGCAAGCGGGGTCAGGTCGTTCTGTTTACTTGGTTAGTGTAATTGAAATTGCGTAGAGTAAATGGCGTTCGAGAATGGTTCAGACGGATTCAAGGTTATATGTACAGATCGAGGATCTTCAAGGTGTGAGAAGGGCTAGAACTGAGATTTACGGGGAAGGTGTCAAGGCTTGTGGTGTATTTGCATTATCATGGATTCTATCCATCAGTATCGGGAAAGTGAATGTAATGACTTTAAATTCGTAGGAAGTCTCTTCAGGGTAAGTATTTCTAATGTGGTGCATTTGGGGATAATTGAGGGAGTATTTAGCGGCTTATGAGCCTTAGACGGTATATTTTTATGCTCTGCTTTCGTGCGGTGAGTCGGGATTGAGAATTGCAGTATTATGGCAAGAAGAAGTATCAATTCGAAGGTAAGTCAGAAGGAACTTGGATAAATAGGACAGCTTGGTAGAAGGTCGGATCGGCATGATAAGGGATGTGGTTGGTTCTTTGGGTGTTTATAAGGTAATGAGTTATTACATGTGTTTCTTAGCAATTCTCTTGGAATATTGTGGCATGCGTAGCTTGTTTGAGTTAGAAGGATTCAGTCCTGGCGATTTGGTGTTGTACAAATATGATTCGGTAGTTCTTGATGGTTTCTACCATGGTTAGAGATGTATATTTCTACTGGCGTGAGGGCCATGTGATGTATTGTGATTTTGCTTCTAGATGGGATCAAATGGGAAATTCTTGGCTAGTTGGGTACGTAGTTGTTTGTGGCTAGGAAGGGAGCATGAAGTTCTCATATTTATCATATGATTGCATGGCGTTTGCGGTATTTTTTGTATAGTGGAGAGTGGCATATGTGAGGTCACGGTTCAGTTCGGGAAGGAAGGTCAGAACTAGCAATTTCAGATGATTTGGTAAAGGATACCACTATTGGGTGGTTGGATGAGAGTATACATTCATAAAGGACAGTGTGTTTAAGGCAATGTGTTTGAATAAGGATGCTCCATTGGTGTTACGACGCTCTCTTGTTGGGATCGACTGCTAATATTCAAGGTTTCTTGGTGACACAGAGGAATTATGGGGGTATCCCTCGTGGAATGATTGAGTATTGGAGACATGTTATATATCCGAGTGGTGCAGCTGGGATCAGATATGGAAATTGGTGCACTTTATGGATTTCAAGACTGGGAGTTTTCATGAACAGATTATTTTTGTAGTTGTGACTACGAGGATGTGAGCCAAGCTAGTCAGGTGTTAGTATATGTCATGATTCAGTCATTATGAACCTTTGGAGAGTTATCTACCTGTTCTGGATGACCAGAGTTGATTTAGAATATAATTATTTGTAGGCCAGTATGGGTATGTGTTCTATCGGGGCTTTATAGCGAGATTTGAGTAAGGTAAGTAATCGGGTGTTACAGGATTGAGACGGGTTGGTTATGTTCTTTCTGGTTTGGGTGGCATGGTATCGTCTGATTTCCCCCGTGGTTATGGCAATGCACCTCGAGTAATTGATGTCCAATTTCGCATGGTTATTGATTTTGAGCAAGGTGGCTTGGAGTATGTCATGTGTTTCAGCGGTTAGAGATCACGCTTTGCAGCTGGATTAGGTAGAGGTATGATCCTTGGTGTCGGATTTGTGTTATATGGTTTCACGATGTGTATCAGGCTCTTAGCATGGTGTTGAGATGGTACTTGTTAATGGCAGGATAGTCTTCTCGTGTGAGTCTTCTTTATTTTATGAATTGAGCTCTTGGGATGTTATTATTGAGTGCACGAGTTGCACAAGTTATGGCTCTGGATGGTATTGATACTGATCGGATGAATGGTTGCTGGTTTCTACGTGTTTCTTTCATCAACGGCACCATATGAAGGTGTTAGAGCGAGTCATGGTCTAGTAGGAAGGTATGTACTGGTATTGAGAGGTTTGATGCGGCTATCGTGATTAGGAGTTATCGCTATGGGTGGTTGAATCATGCTGTATATTATGTGATTACATCTTGAGTTACGGATATGGCTTGGTGCGGCGTGTTAAGATTTTATTCAGTTTATAGGTGTGGAATTTTGATCTTGTAAGTATTCAGAAGTGGGAAATTGGTTCTAAGGTTATGAGTTAGGTGGAATTATGGAATTTCAATTATGTGTGTTATCGGACCTATATGGGATAGGGTGACGTGGGATCACCCCGAGTATTTTGCATGGTAGGTTTCACGGTAATTTTGGTGGCGTTTGGAACAACTCTAGGCACGTTCGAGGACGAACGTATGTTTAAGTGGGGGAGAATGTAACGACCCGGTCAGTCGTTAGGTAGAACCTGCATTATAATTACTGTAATTGACTTGTTATAGGTTGGTTATACTATTATTGATGTGTTAGAGTTAATAGGCTTGAAATCGGAAGGGTTAAATGAGAATTCAGTCACTTAGTATTTAAAAATAGCCTTAGAATAGTAAACTTCAACCAAGAGTTGACTTATTGGTAAACGATCTCGGAATACGGATTTTATGGCTCGGATAGCTTCGTTAGGTGATTTTCTACTTAGGAGTGTGTTCGGAATATTTTGTGATGTTCGGTGTAGAATTAGGCTTGAATTGGTGAAAGTTGGAAATTTTGAAGTTCTTAGGCTTGAATTCGACATAGATATGGTGTTTTGGTGTTGTTTTGGGTGCTCCGAAGGTTCGACTAAATTCAAGTTATGTAATGGGACTTTTTAGAATGTTTGTATGGGGTCCCTAGGAGCTCGGGTGAGTCTTGGATAGGTTTTGGCTGCGTTGTGCTCATTTTTCTTATGCTTCGACGTCATTTCTTCAACAAAAAATGATATCACATTGAACAAATGAGCTATGATTACTGTTTTGAATCAAACATTAGATCCGTATCGTAATTATGAACCCGTAGCAAAAAGAATCGTCAAATTTGGACATCGTATGAGGATTTTATGGCCATTTTACCAAGGTTGCCCAGATTTTTCAGGTTAATGACGAAATTGCCCCTGACGGCGTATTAAAAACCTGTACTATTTGCAAATCTTAAAACTTACATATCTCCTTCATTATAAGGTCAAATTGAGTGATTCAAAAACCTAAATTGATTAGAATTTCACAAAGAATCCATTGGGAGCAGTAAAACACATGAACAGTATATATATAACGAGCAGTCCGAGTATTCTTCAAATTTTTGAACGGGAAGAAACTTTTGAGACGATTTTTAAGAGAGAAAATCAGTGTTCTTCATAGAGGTAAGTATTTGGATCATTAAAACTCGTTTATGGGTGATTATAGAACATAATCTCAGCATTTAATTCATGAAAATCAGTAGGAAAAGGTGGGTTTAGGGCTTGAGATTATGAGACCTTTAGGGGTCGATTTGAGGGGTCAAACGAACTCCGATTTTGGCGTTCTTTATATGTACAGACTCGTGAGATGATGAAGAACAGTTTTGTATAAAATAATTTGAGTTTTGGGACGTTATCTCGGGAGTCGGGTTTTGACCGGTTTCGGATTTTTGGGCTAATTTTGATATCTTTCGATTGAAATTCGTTCTTTAAGTATAAATTGATGATAAAAATCTGAACTTGATAGATATGGAGCCTTCGGAAGTTGATTCGAGAGGCAAGCGTATTGCGGAATAGTTCCGGGTTAGTTTTGAGGTAAGTAATGTCTTTAAATCCTGTCCTGAGGGTATGCAACCCCGGACTATGCACCCTTTCACGGGTTTTAAAATATAAAGGTTGGAACTTTGGAGATATTTTCCGTAAATAGGCGACTATTGGGTTGTTAAAGCNTGTCCTGAGGGTATGAAACCCCGGACTATGCACCTTTCACGGGTTTTAAAATATAAAGGTTGGAACTTTGGAGATATTTTCCGTAAATAGGCGACTATTGGGTTGTTAAAGCGACTTTTAAGCCTATGCTTAATTAGTATTATTTTATCTTGATATGATTTGGGCTGTAAGCCATGTTTGGGGCCTAGTGCCGATCTGTTTACCCCTTGCGGGATGTGTTTACTATATTTTCCTCACTGGTATGTTATGATTTTTCACTCAGTCTTTTATGTGATATTGTTTTGACACTCAGAGTATTTTGATACTACTTCTTGAAAATGAAACACTATTTTTGGGTCGAGAACCCGATATATTTATGGCTTGAAGGGAAAATTGAGAGTGTCTGACTGAGTGAGGCTGCTGGCCTATATTGAGAGGATGTTATGATATGAGTGAGGCTGCTGGCCTATATTGAGAGGATGTTATGATATGAGTGAGGTTGCTGGCCTACATTGTGAGGATGATATGATATGAGTGAGGTTGCGGGCCTGTATTGTGTGTGATTTATGCCATGCTGTGGCTTATTATAGCGCTTAGGCTGTAGGAGCCCCTCCGGAGTCTGTAACACACCCCAAGTGAGAGTCGGTACCGATTGAGTGATGCCTGATGGGCAGAGTGATTGAGTGATGCCTGATGGGCTGAGTGATTGAGTGATA
>MDKH01148349.1:0-12954 GCA_005239495.1 Nicotiana undulata | reverse complement strand
ATAAGCAACCTCCCCAACCCGCTGCAATATCTCAAAAGGGCCAATGAACCTCGGACTCAGCTTTCCCTTATTCCCAAATCTCATGACGCCCTTCATCGATGACACCTGAAGCAAAACCCGATCACCAGCCATGAATGATAAATCACGAACTCTCCGGTCCGCATAACTCTTTTGTCTGGACTGGGCTGTGCGAAGTCTATCCTGAATCACCTTCACCTTGTCCAAGGCATCCTGAACCAAATTCGTACCCAACAATCGGGCCTCGCCCGGCTCGAACCATCCAACTGGAGACCTGCACCGCCTACCATATAAAGCCTCAAACGGCGCCATCTGAATGCTGGATTGATAGTTGTTATTATAAGTAAACTCTGCAAGAGGTAAGTACTGATCCCATGATCCTCCAAAATCCATCACACAAGCACGAAGCATATCCTCCAGAATCTGAATAGTGCGCTCGGACTGTCTGTCCATCTGAGGGTGGAATGCTGTACTGAGATCAATCGGAGTACCCAACTCACTATACAAGGCTCTCCATAAGTGCGAGGTGAAATGAGGACCTCGGTCTGAAATAATAGACACCGCACACCATGCAATCGAACTATCTCCCGCATGTAGATCTGAGCCAACCTCTCTGAGGAATACGTAGTCAACACCGAAATGAAATGAGCTGACTTGGTCATCCGATCCACAATCACCCAAATAGAATCATACTTCCTCAAAGTCCGAGGAAGTCCAACCACAAAATCCATGGTGATCCGCTCCCATTTCCACTCTGGGAGCTCAATCTGCTGAAGTAACCCTCCCGGTCTCTGATGCTCGCATTTGACTTGCTGACGGTTGAGACATTTGGCTACAAACTCCACTATATCCTTCTTCATCCTTCGCCACCAATAGTGATGTCGCAGATCCTGGTACATCTTCGCGGTACCCGGGTGGATGGAATACTGCGAACTATGGGCCTCCTCAAGAATCAACTCCCGAAGCCTATCTACGTTGGGCACACAAATACGACCCTGCATCCTCATCACGCCGTCATCACCTATGGTCACATCCCTGGCATCAGCCCTCTGAACTCTATCCTAAAGAGCCAGAAGGTTGGGATCCTCATATTGGCGCTCCCGAATGCGGTCATAAAGAGAAGATCAAGCAACCACACAAGAAAATACCCGACAAGGCTCAGAAAGATTCAATCTCACAAACTTACTGGCTAAGGAATGAACATCCAAGGCCAAGGGACTCTCAGCTGCATGAAGGTATGACAAACTACCCAAACTCTACGCCCGGCGACTCAAGGCATCGTCCACCACATTGGCCTTCCCCGGGTGGTATAATATAGTGATGTCATAATCCTTGAGTAACTCTAACCACCTACGCTGGCGCAAATTGAGATCCTTCTGCCTGAATATGTGCTGCAAACTCTGGTGATCAGTGAATATCTCACAAGGAACACCATATAAATAATGACACCATATCTTCAGGGCGTGAACAATCACTGCCAACTCGAGATCATGAATTTGATAGTTTTTCTCATAAACCTTCAATTGTATGGACGCGTAGGCAATCACCCTACCGTCCTGCATCAACACCGCTCCCAGGCCAATCCTCGAAGCATCACAATAGACTGTATAGGACCCTGAACCGGTAGGCAAGACCAACACATGAGCTATAGTCAGGGCTGTCTTGAGCTTCTGAAAGCTCTCCTCGCACTCATCAGTCCATATGAAAGGGGCACCCTTCTGGGTCAGCCTGGTCATGGGTGCTGAAATGGATGAAAATCCCTCCACAAAACGGCGATAATACCCATCCAAACCGAGGAAACTGCGTATCTCAGTAGCTGAAGATGGTATAGGACAACTCTGTACCGCCTCCACCTTCTTCGGATCTACCTTGATCCCATCAGAAGACACCACATGGCCTAGGAATGCCACAGAATCAAGCCAAAATTCACACTTAGAAAATTTGGCATACAATTTCTTCCCCCTCAAGGTCTGAAGCACGGTTCTCAAATGCTGCTCATGATCCTCCTGGTACCGAGAATATACCAAAATGTCATCAATGAACACGATGATGAAAGTATCAAGATAAGGCTGAAATACGATGTGCATCAGGTGCATAAAGGCTGTTGAGGCATTGGTCAGCCCAAATGACATAACAAGGAACTCATAGTGGCCATATCTGGTCCTGAAGGTAGTCTTCGGGATATCCGGCTCCCGAATCTTCAACTGATGATATCCCGAACGTAGTTCAATCTTGGAGAACACCCTATCACCCTATAACTGGTCAAATAGATCATCAATGTGAGGCAATGGGTACATGTTCTTCACTGTCACCTTATTCAGCTGTCGGTAGTCAATACACATACACATCGAACCATCTTTTTTCTTCACAAATAATACCGGAGCCCCCCAAGGTGATACACTGGGCCTGATGAAGCCTTTATCAAGCAACTCCTGCAACTGCTCCTTCAATTCCTTCAACTCAGGAGGAGCCATGCGATAGGGAGGAATGGAAATGGGTTGAGTGCCCGGCAACAAGTCAATGCTGAAATCAATATCTCTATCGGGCGGCATACCCGGAAGATCAGCTAGAAATACATCAGGATAGTCCCTCACTACTGGAACTGACTCAACTGTAGGGGTCTTAGCACTGACATCTCTCACATAAGCCAAATACGCATCACACCCCTTTTCGACCATTCGCTGAGCCTTAAGAAATGAGATGACTCTGCAGGGAGTATACTCTAAGGAACCTCTCCACTCTAACCTTGGTAACCCTGGCATAGCCAACATCACGGTCTTGGCGTGACAATCAAGAATAGCATAGTAGGGCGACAACCAGTCCATGCCCAGTATAACATTGAAATCTACCATACTGGGTAATAGTAGGTCAGCCCTGGTCTCAAAACCACTGATAACAATCAAGCACGACCGATATACTCGGTCCACAACAAGAGAATCTCCCACAGGAGTAGAAACATATACGGGGGAACTCAAAGAATCCCGAGATACCCCCAAATGGGAAGCAAAGTAAAAAGATACATATGAGTACGTAGAATCCGGATCAAATAATACGGATGCATCCCTATGACAAACAGGGACAATACCTATTATGACCGAATCTGAAGCAACGACCTCTAAACGGGCTGGAAGAGCATAATATCTGGCATAGCCTCCCCCTCTAGGGCGACCTCGACCTCCCCTACCCCGACCTCGAGCTGTCTGAGAAGGTGGGGTAGCAGCTGGGGCGGAGAGAATAGCTAGAGGACCCGGTGGAGCACATGGGGCCTGATAAGACTAAGATGGTGCACCCCTCCTAGCCCTGGGGAAATCTCTGATCACATGGCGAGGGTCACCACACCCAAAACAACCCCTCGGAGGACGTGGCGGCTGCTGCTGACTCTGAACTGGCCTGCTGGACTGGTCGGTGATAGCACCTCGAGCAAGAGGCACATAAGATACTGGCGGTGCATAATAAGGCTCCTTAGGTTTAGGAGGAGCTGGAATACCGCTGGCTGCTGGAAGAGCTGAATGAACGGGGCAAATCACAAAACCCCTACCATAGCATGCTGCTGGTGCACGAACTCCTGAAAAATGACCAGTCTCTCGAGACCTCTTGGCCTCTCTATCCTCCCTGTCCCGGGCTAACATACTCTCAATCCTCCGGGAGATACTCACGGCCTGCTGGTAAGTGATACCTGTCTCCAACTCTCTAGCCATGCTGGTCCGAATACTGGGGGTAGAGCCCCTCAATGTAACGTCGAACCCTCTCTATGACAGTGGCAACTAAAGCTGGTGCATGACGAGCCATATCGCTGAAACGGACTACATACTCTGACACAGTCATGGTACCCTGGCGTAGCTGCTCAAACTCTGCGCGACAAGCATCCCTGAGGCTCTGGGGGACAAACTCAAGTAAGAATATCTCGGAGAACTGTTCCCAAGTAAGTGAAGCTGCCTCGTCTGGACTACTCAGCTCAAAAGCACGCCACCACTAATAAGTTGCCCCCCTCAGCTGAAAAGCAGTGAAAGACACCCCACTCGTTTCCACAGTACCCATAGTGCGGAGAATGCAATGACACTCCTCAAGAAAACCCAGGGCATCATCCGAAGCTAGTCCGTTGAACTCAGGTGGGTGGTACTTCTTATACCTCTCAAGTCGGAGCTTCTCTGCATCAGAAGCAGCTACCCTAGTCTCATGCTGAGCTAGAGCTGCTGGGGGAATAGGAATATACTCTGGAACCTGCCCAATATGAACCCTCTGCTCAGGAGTACGGGCTGCGGGAGTCTGTGCCCCTCCCCCGGCCTGGGACGTAGCTGGAGCTATCGGGAGTAATCCCACCTGAGACAGAGTACTGAAGGCACTCAAGAACTGAGCCAATGTCTCCTGGAGGGCTGGAGCAATAGTAAAGACCTCATGTGTCCCTCCAACTGTGGTTGCTGGGGCCTCCTCCATCTCTGCTCTAGCCGGTGCTCGGGTTGCACCGTGTGCTCGTCCTCGGCCCCTACCCCTGCCTCCGGCGGCTCTAGATGGGGGATCAGGTGCCTGGTCATCAGTACGTCCGGTACGAGTGCGCACCATCTAAAAGCAAGAATAGAATATAGTTTAAGAATTTTGATGACAGTAACTAGCACGATAAGGAATTCCAAAGAATATGATTGTTCTTAACAGTTACATAGCCTCTCGAAGATAGATACGGACGTCTCTGCACCGATCCACGAGATTCTAATAAATCGGCTTGTAACATGTGACTCATATGAACCTAGACACTCTGATACCAACTTGTCACGACCCGAATTACCCTCCGAACGGGCCCATAACGGCACCTAGTCTCTACGACTAGGTAAGCCTAAAACATGCAGAAAGTAAAGCAATATAACAGTAGAAATATAAGGGAAGAAGACAAAATATATAACCCAGTCGCTCGGCATTTACAACTTTTACTTCCCAAAACCCGGAACGTCACAATAATCACAAGCTCTGTAATAATGTATCTCTATACAATGGAATAAAGGAAAATGTATATAAGTCTTATATGCCTATGCTAGAGTAGAAGGGGACTCGTGGGATTCTGCGGACGCGGCAGAATTACCTCGCGGTCTCCTGGCAGCTGCTAAAGTACTCCTAGCCAAAATGATGTGTACTGGTACCTGGATCTGCACATGGAAAACATGCACCGGAAAGGGTATGAGTACTCCACAATTAGTACCCAGTAAGTGCCAAGCCTAACCCCAGTCAGGTAGTGACGAGGTCAGGTTAAGGCTCTACTAGATGTTTATAGTAAAAACAATTGAAATCTAAACAGATATACATAATAAGCTAAGGCAAAACGGTAAAAACGGCAAGATGAAAGAAATAGTAAAGGGGAGCCTTCGACTCAGCACAACATATATCTCAATAGCAAATATGCAATGCAGTACAAGGGGAAAGCTCCCGGAATCTCGTCCGTAGTCCCAATTTAAATATGTTATGCAGTATAGGGGAAAGCTCCCAGAATCTAGTATGTAGTCTCAATTTAAATATGATATGCAGTACAGGGGGAAAGCTCCCGGAATCTAGTCCATAGTCCCAATTTAAATATGCGATGCAATCAATACGGGATACAGTGTATTTTAACAGTTCAGAAGGAAATCACAAGAAAATACGGATAAAACTACCTAAACATGGTACAAATAGTAGCAAATAGTAGTAACTCAAGTAAGACAGGTAGACATGCTCATTCCTAAGCTACACTACACAGTTAATACAGGAAATAGTGAAATAAGGATAATGATTTATGTCATGAAAGGAAAAGTGGAGTTTTAACAACAATAGCCCGTGTACGAACTCGTCACCTCACGTACACGGCACTCATATAACAAAACAACCTAAGGGGAAAGTCCTCAACACAGAGTTAGGCAAGCCACTTACCTCGACTGCGCTACTCAGCCCAAAATCACGCTCTTGCCACGAGCATCCGACCCCGGGTGGACCAAATCTAATAAATTCGATTACATAATGTAAATAACACTTTAAGGAATCAAAATAGCTAATTAATTCGAAGCTAATACGCGAAATTAGGAAATTCGCCCAAACATCCCCCGGGCCCACGTCTCGGAATCGGGTAAAATTATATTTTACGGACACCCATTCACTCACGAGTCTACTCATATAAGAATCTCACAAATCGGAGGTCAAACACCCAATCAAAACTCAATAATTCGGCCTATGAAGTTTATCCCATTTTTCCCATTTTCTATCTAAAACTTTCCAATTTAAAGGTTGGATTTAAGATTGGAATCATGAAAATTGATAAGTTGGGTAGAAATCGCTTACCCAAGTTGCCCAGGTGCAAAAGTTTTCAAAAATCGCCCTTCCCGAGCTCTCAAATTCGAAATTATGAAAAATAGCATAACCCTCGGATTTGGGTCTTTAAAAGACTGCCCAGGTATTGCCTTATGCGATCGCGAACACTGAGTCGCGATCGCGGAGAGTAAAAATTTCACACCTGGGATTCATTCTATGCGATCGCAGATCTCAACTCGCGATCGCGAACCCTGTGGACCCAGACCTATGCGATCGCGTACATGCTCAAGCGACCGCGAAGAGTAATGTCCACACCTTCCGCTGCCTAAGGAGTTCTATGTGATCCCGACACCTGCTTATGCGATCACGGAGACTAAGTTGACCAAGCTATGCGATCGCGGACCTCTTCTTGCGATCGCAGTGAACATATTGCAGGCCTCCCCCACTTACCTTACGCGATCGCAGAGAAACTCTTGCGATCGCAATTAATAAAAACTTGGTGCTGTGAAAAACCAGAAAACATCAAAGAACTTAGGCCAAAAATATACCCGTTGAACACACGAAACACACCCGAGGTCCCCGGGACCTCAACCAAACCTACAAACAAACCCTAATACTTCATTCAAACTTGGCCTAGCCTTACAAACACGTCTCATGACATAAAAATCATCAAATTTGTATAGATTCAAGCCTAAGAACTTATGAAATTTCTAAAATTCACATTCGATGCCGAATCACGTCAAAACTCATCCGAATGATCTCAAATTTTGCACACAGGTCTAAATGACATTATAGACCTGCTGTCACTCTCGGAATTCCATTCCGAGCCCGATATCAAAATTTCACCTATCGGCCGAAATCGCCGAATTCTAACTTTCGCCAATTCAAGCCTAAATCTACAACCGACATCGAAAACACATTCTGAATACGATCCTAACCCCGAAATCACCCAACAGAGCTAACAGAGTTGACGAAATTCCATTTCGGATCCATCTTCACACAGTTCTAACTACGGCCCGATTTCTAAAGCTAACTTCCACATTTATGAACTATGTGTCCAAAAACACTCTGGATTTCACCACTCAACGCTCCGACAAGTTCTAATAGCATAAATAGATGTGGGAGAAGCAGATATCATAGGATCGGGGTGCTAACTCTCAAAAAGACCGGTCGGGTCGTTACAATTTTTCTTATAGTGGCGGTAGTGAACGATGTGAGGGTAAGGTCATGTCCTCGGGCGTGGATGTAGGTGGGGTCCAAGGGTGGGAAGGGGGTAAGAAAGCCTCTAGATTGAGATTGGGTCTTGGAATGTTGGGACGTTGACGGGGAAGTCTATAGAGTTAGCTAAGATTCTTCAGAAGAGGAAGATCAACATAGCGTGTGTTCAAGAGACTAGATGGAAAGGTACTAGGGCACGAGATGTAGACGGGTTTAAGCTGTGGTACTCAGGGAGCGCCGGGGGCAAGAATAGGGTAGGCATTTTAGTAGACAGAGACCTTAGGGAGATCGTGGTTGAGATTAGGAGGGTAAATGATAGGTTGATGAGTATTAAGTTGGTAGTTGGTGGGTTTATTGTAAACGTGATTAGTGCATACGCTCCTCGGGTAAGTTTGAACCATGAGGTCAAGAAGCAATTTCGGGACGATTTGGACGAGATGGTGCGTAGTATACCGCACACAGAGAAGTTGTTCATTGGTGGAGATTTCAATGGTCATATTGGGGCTAAATCTAGGGGTTATGATGATGTGCATGACAGGTACGGTTTTGGGGATAGAAATGAGGAGGTAATTCGCTGTTGGAGTTTGCTAGAGCTTTTGATTTGGTTATAGCCAACTCGAGTTTCCCGAAGAGGGAAGAGAACCTGGTCACTTTCTGAAACTCAATGGGTAAGACTCAGATTGATTACCTTCTCTGCAGGAAATGCGATAAAGGTCTATGCACTGACTGCAAGGTCATCCCGAGTGAGAACCTCACGACTCCGCATAGGCTCCTAGTTATGGACCTGGAGATCAAGAGGAGTAGGAGGAAGAGGGTGGGGTGCAGGCAACCTAAGATCAAGTGGGGTAACTTGA
Source organism: Nicotiana undulata (assembly GCA_005239495.1). NCBI lineage: Eukaryota > Viridiplantae > Streptophyta > Magnoliopsida > Solanales > Solanaceae > Nicotiana > Nicotiana undulata. The sequence goes on along the minus strand of MDKH01148349.1, from coordinate 4,600 downwards.
CCAAGGACAAAGCTCAGGAGTTACGGGAGAAGTTGCTGACTATGAGGGCCTGGATGAGTATGGGGGACGCGTCTAGTATGTGGTCCATGACTGCGGATTGCATTAGGGTAGCTGCTAGAGAGGTCTTAGGGGTCACGAAGGATTATCCTGGGGGTCATAAAGGGGACTGGTGGTGGAATGGAGAGGTTCAAGGTAAAGTGAAAGCTAGGAAAGCTGCTTATTTGAAGCTAGTAGAGAGTACAAACAAGGAGGAAAACAGGACTTTTTGGGAGTGTAACATAAAGGCAAAGAAAGAGGCAAAGTTAGTAGTTACGATGGCTAAAAGCGCAACATTTGCTCGTTTGTACAAGGGGAGGTGCCTTGGTGCATGCTACTTGCCGGTGATATAATGTTGATTGACGAGATGCGTAACGGAGTTAACGCGAGGTTGGAGGTTTGGAGACAGACCTTGGAGTCTAAAGGTTTCAAACTGAGTAGAAACAAGATAGAATACTTGGAGTGCAAATTCAGTGAGACCCATGATGCAGACGTAGAGGTTAAGCTTGATGCTCAAGTTATCCCCAAGAAAGCGAGTTTTAAGTATCTCGAGTCTATTATCCAGGGTAACGGGGAGATTGACAAGATGTCACACATCGCATCGGAGCGGGATTGATGAAGTAGAGGCTCGCTTCCGGTGTTCTATGTGATAGGAAGGTGTCGTTAAGACTTAAGGGTAAGTTTTATCGAGTAGTGGTTTGACCCGCTATGCTGTATGGGGCTGAATGTTGGCGAGTCAAGAACTCACATGTGCAGAAGATGAGAGTAGCATAGATGAGGATGTTGAGATGGATGTGTGGGTGTACCATGCAAGATAGGATTAAGAATAAGGCTATCCGGGATAGAGTGGGAGTAGCCTCCGTGGAGAACAAGATGCGGGAGTCGCGGCTGAGATGGTTCGGACATGTTAGGAGAAGAAACATTGATGCCTCTGTCAGGAGGTGTGAGAGGTTGGCCATGGAAAATTTGAGAAGGGGTCGAGGTAGGCCTAAGAAGTACTGGGGAGAAGTGATTAGGCAGGACATGGCGCTGCTTCAGCTCACTGAGGACATGACACGTGATAAGAGGGTGTGGAGGTCGAGGATTAAGGTAGAAGGTTAGTAGGTAGTTGATAATGCTCACTAATAGGTTTAGTAGCATACATTTCCCTTCATATTCTTAAATTTTTATTACGGTATGTGGTATTGTTCGCCTCTGATATTGTATTCCCTATTGTTATTATTGGATACTTTTTGTTTGCCTCCCTCTTCCTCTTGTCCTTCCTGAGCCGAGGGTCTATTTGAAAACAACCTCTCTACCTGCATTAGATAGGGGTAATGTCTGCGTACAGACTATCCTCCCCAGACCCCATATGTTGGGATTAAATTGAATTTGTTGTTGTTGTTGTTGTATGTTGTTGTAGTTGTATTTAACTGGATAGAAATAATAATATAAACAATATGTGTATTTATGTTTTGTGTCAATATGTTGAATTTGATGAAATCAGCTATTTACATGAACGAATTACATTAACTAATTAAAGCAGTCGAATAAAAGTCAGATTTTGCACGTTCACTTTTCGTGCCTCATTTCATCCATCTATGCTCATCGCCGTAGCCGCCGCCAAAAAGAACCTCGACTCAGTACACTGTCACCATTAAATTTGTGGTTTTCAATAACTTTGAAGTTTGAGTATATCATTGATTCAGGTTAAGGTTGAAAGCTAAAAAAACTAGGTGGATCTCGTTCTTCCATGGCTTCTGAGGATGTGAAGGCGAGCGGATCAGCGGTGGAGAAAAAAGGAAAAGGGTGTAACTAATCCTTGATTGAATACATAAATAATGGATTTAAAAGTCTTTTTAAGGTGAATTATACGTATCTTGTAGTTAAAATATATTTAGACCGGGTAAATACAATGGATATTTTTCATAATAAAATTTCAAATAATGTATATGAATAAAAAAATCTCTTATTTATTTTGGAGTTAAACATGTTTAGGCAAACTTGCAACTAACATTATGTCGAAGCAATATTTATGTGAAGCTATATTTGCAACTAAATTTTCCCAGATCCCACATGTCAAAGTCTAATGGGTTGTTATGTTGTTTACATTTGCGGCTAAAAAGTGGGGATATTTGTGTGTATATTCGTTTTTTGGGTCATATTTTAACTTATTTTCGCTTTGCAAAAAAATTGCAAGCGTAATCACTTTTCGCGTAACTTCAGGTATATGACCTGAAGTAACAATTTTTTTTGCGTGAAGTGTAGCAAAACTTTAGATATTTTTGCATGAAGTTTGGCATGACTTGCAAAGGCAATCATGCAACTTCAGTTTATAGTGCAAATGGCAAACTTCAGTTCAATAAAACAACATCATGGTGGCTGGCGTTTTTGTTTGTAATTGCTGAACTTAAGCATTCTCGTAGCTAAAGTTTTGTTCTGTATTTGCTGAACTTCAGCATGTTTTAGCTGAAACTTTGTTCTATATTTGTTGAGCTTCAGCATTCTTAGAGCTGAAGTTTGTGATGAACTTCAGGGCTGGAGTTTGTTTTGTATTTGTTGAACTTCGACATTTTAGGAGCTGAAGTTCTTGTTTATATTTACTGAACTTCAATATTCTTAGAGCTGAAGTTCTAAAACAACAATAAATTTAAATAATAAAATATATTTTTAACATGAAAACAAGTTACTACATAGAAATAAGTATCCCAACATATTGGGAAGAAAACCTTATGCATTATGGATCTCACATTCACGATCATAGATTCGTAAACATGCTCCCCTCTCTAACTTGTAATTTTAATTTTTACATGTTAGCTAATATGAAATTTTAAACTTAATTAAAGCATCTCATAATTTCAAATTATTTATCCATTTAAATATACGAAAAAGGGTTTAAAATGCCCCTAAACTATTGAAAAAGGTTTAAAAATATCCTTCATCCATCTATTGGGTTAAAAATACCCCTCCATCTACCTTTTTGGTTCACTTGTGCCCTTTGACCGTTAGGTCAATGGTGAATTAAAAATAATAATTATTTAAATCCACGTGACAACTTCTTATTGGTCGAAATTAAAACATCTAAGCTATTAGAAAGACCCACCCATATCTACCCATTTTTCGGACTAACCCGTCCCAAACACTAACCCGACCCGAATAAAAAGTTCAACTAAAAAAAATGAGTGTTTCGGGTGGGTTAGTCCGAAAAACGAGTAGATATGGGTGGGTCTTTCTAATAGCTTAGATGTTTTAATTTCGACCAATAAAAAGTTGCCACGTGAATTTAAATAATTATTATTTTTAATTCACCATTAACCTAACGGTCAAAGGGCATAAGTGAACCAAAAAGGTAGATGGAAGGGTATTTTTAGCCCAATAGATGGATGGAGGGTATTTTTAAGTAGAAATGGCATGGGGGAGCCATTATTTAAGGTGGTATTTATTTTTATCCAGTAATTCTAATGTAGAGCAAAAATAGCCACTATTTTATTAAAATTAATATGAGAAGACATTTTTACCCTTTCTTCCATTGCTTTTCTTCCCAAACCCTCACTTCTCCTAAATTCTCCTGTGTATTGTGGGCAAAGCACAGAACATTCATAGATTAAATTACTATATCTTTCTATGTTGCATTTTTGAAGTAAGATGGAGAATGTAAATATTAGAACTTTTTAGGCTTCTTGATCATCAACTCCTTGAAAAATTCGAATAGACAAGAAACTAAGTTTTTGTAATCTCCCTTTGGAAATACTCGATCACAGTCTCTATCTCAGTGCTCTTTATATCAATAAAACTCATTATGTTTACTATTGAAAAAAGATATTGTGGCAGGACTTACGTTTTATCAAGGCAACGTACGTATTTTCTCTGTAATGATCTCTCAAGTTCGATACCCACTTTTAAGAGAATCTAGAATAATAGGTCCTGAACTTACATTTACAAGTTCAAAAGTTAAGGACCTATTGTCCTGGAGTTTGAACTCCAAGTTCAAAAGTTAAGGATAATAGGTCCTTAACTTTGAATTCCAAGTTCAAAAGTTAAGGACACTTGGTCCTTAACTTTGAGTTACAAGTTAAAAAGTTAAGGACACTTGGTCCTGAACTTCAAGTTTCAAGTTCAAAAGTTAAGGACACTTGGTCCTTAACTTTGAGTTACAAGTTAAAAAGTTAAGGACACTTGGTCCTGAACTTCAAGTTTCAAGTTCAAAAGTTAAGGACACTTGGTCCTTAACTTTGAGTTCCAAGTTCAAAAGTTAATGACACTTGGTCCTGAACTTTGATTTACAAGTTCAAAAGTTAAGGACACTTGGTCCTTAACTTTGAATTCCAAGTTCAAAAGTTAAGGACACTTGGTCCTGAACTTAGACTTACAAGTTCAAAAGTTAATGACACTTGGTCCTGAACTTAGACTATCAAGTTCAAAAGTTAAGGACAAGCAGTCCTTAACTTACAGTTACAAGTTCAAAAGCTAAGGACGCTTGGTCTGAAGTTTGACTTCCAAGTTCAAAAGTTAAGGACATGTCGTCCTGAACTTAGAGTTCCAAGTTCAAAAGTTAAGGACATGTAGTCCTGAAGTCCTGAAGTTA
>ML254434.1:17083-38262 GCA_005239495.1 Nicotiana undulata | reverse complement strand
TGTACGGTCCGCTCTGCCTGTCCGTCAGTCTGCGGGTGGAAAGTTGTGCTGAGATTCATATGTTTCTCCAAATCTTGCTGAAATATCTTCCAAAAGTTAGTTGTGAGTTGGGCCCCTCGATCCGAGGCAATGGAAACTGGAGTGCCATGGAGCCTGACTATTTCCTTGATATACAACTGAGCATATTGTTATGTAGTATCGGTGGACTTAACCGGCAGGAAATGTGTTGACTTCATGAGCCGATCCACTATTACCCAAATTGATTCAAACTTGCGCAGAGTACGGGGTAATCCTACCACAAAATCCATATTGATCATTCCCCACTTCCACATTGGTATTTATATAAGCTGTGCCAACCCACCGGGTCTTTGATGTTCGCCCTTTAATTGCTGACAGTTTTGACACTTTGCCACAAAGTCCGCCACACCCCTCTTTATGCTATTCCACCAATAAACTTTCTTGAGGTCGTGATACATTTTTGTAGAACCGAGGTGTATAGAATATCTAGGACACATAATATTCCTTGGCATTGCAAGACACCGTCATCTTTGCCGACCGAAAAAGATGTGGTCTTATGATTAAGAATTTTCTCTTTTAGCCGTGCCAACACTAGATCATTGTATTTCTTTTCCTTGAATTCTACCACAAGCGATGATTCTGCTCTGTTACGTACTATAACATCCCCTTCGACCGAGGCCGTAAGACAAACTCCCAGACTGGCCAACTGGTGAACTTCTAGAGCCAAGGGCCTTTGACTTGCTTTCAAGTGATCCAAGCTACACATAGATTTCCGACTAAGAGAATCCGCCACCGCATTAGCTTTCCCTGGATGATATATGTAACGACCTGACCGGTCGTTTTGTGTATTAGGACCTCGTTCCCCTAAATGAGACTTCCCATAGCGTCTTCTTGTGATTTATGACTTGCGGGGACGGGTGGTTTGGGAGTTGGAAGTGTTTAGAGTGCTATAGGAACACTTGGTTCCTTAGGGATGGCCTTTTTGGCCAAGTTTGACTTCGGTCAACATTTTGAGAAAACGACCTTGGAATTGAGTTACGACAGTTCTATTAACTTCGTATGATGATTTTGGAACGGGTTTTCGATGACCTTGGAGCATTTCAGTGCCCAATATAGAAATAAGAATTTCCTTAAGTTTGAAATTTGGTTTAGGATGTGATTTTTATGTTATCGAGGTCCGAACGTAATTCCAAGATCAGGAATAGTTCCGTTATGTCATTTATGACTTGCCTGCAAAATTTAGTGTCATTTCAAGCAGTATAGGTCGACCCGGCGCATTGTTATAGAAATCAAGAACTTGACGTTCTTAAGTTATGATTCTAGGGGTTTTGGGGTGTGATTTTGAGTTTTAGCGTTGTTTTAACTGTTTCGAAGGCTCGAGCGAGTCTATATTATTATTTGGGACATGTTGGTATATTTGGACGGGGGCTCGGGTGGGCCCAGGTGCCTCTCGGGCACCAAACAGGGCTAAAATCCAGCTGATGCAACTGCTGGTGAACCTGATCTGGTGTGACCACAGGTGCGGTTGCCCAGTCGCAGGTGCGGCCCCAGGTAAGGCCCTCCTTTCTCACAGGTGCAAACAAAGGTCCACAGGAGCGGAGCCGCAGGTGCGATCTCCCCTCCTCAGGTGCGACCCTAGCCCCACTCGTCCAGCTCCATAGGTGCGAGCTTTTGCTCGCAGGCGCGAGACCGCAGGTGCGGTCCTCGAGCCGCAGGTGCAGAATCACTGTAGGCCAGGCAGTGTGTTCATTAAATACGGGAGTATTCACTTTCTTTCACATTTTTCCTCCATTGTAAGACCTTGAGGGCTTTGAATAAGGACTCCACGACCAACCACTAAATTAGTGGAAAACCAAGATTTGGGTAGTAACTTAGGGTTCTTTAGGAATTTGATGAATTACTCATTTATTTCTATGAATTCAAGTAGAAATCGTATACTAGCGATCCTTAGGCTATGGGCGAGTAATTCCTTCGAAAATTTTCGGAACTCGAGCGTGCGGGCCCGAGGTTGAATATTGGGAATTCTTCAAGAATGCTGAAATTATTGAATAAATAGGGTAATTCCCTTACTTTGAACATGAATTGATATACTTGTACAATATTTGGCTAGTTGCGAGTCCTCAAGTGTAGAGTTTGGAGTTTCGGGCGCATCCTTGGTCCGAGAGGTAGATTCGACACGAGGTGAGTCTCCTTTCTAACCTTGTACGAGGGAATTGTCCCCATAGATGTTCTATATGATGTGTGTAATTGTGTTGGGGGCTATGTGCGTACCAAGTGGTGAGAGTCTGTACGTAGCGACTATTATGCCATGTCGGGTAGCTTTAGGGCTCACAAGCATGCTTTCATGTGCCTTATATGTGTCTTTAGGCGTACTTTGAGTTGCTTAGTATTTGATCTAGCATGAGAATGGTAGAAGTTGCATCGGAATTTCCAGTTAATTAACCCCGGTTACGAGTATAGCCTCTACCGAGCCTATTGGAAAATTGGTATATATATATATATATATATATATATATATATATATATATATATATATATATATATATATATATCTGTGTGTGTGTGTGTCTGCACCGGAGTCGCAGGTATTATTCGTGAGCGGGGGAAGGTTTATGATAATTCGATATATGTGTCAGCACCCAAGTCGCAGGTATGATTTGCGAGCGGGGGAAGCTTTATGATAATTCGGTATATATATGTGTCACCACCAGAGTCGCAAGTATGATTCGCGAGCGGGGGAAGCTTTACAACCAAACAGTACTTAGATGTCTCCCTTACGACTCCGGCCGGTTGTCTTATTCCTGTGTGCGCATGACTATTTGGTACTGTTTCATGGGTATTTGCTTGACAGATATTTGGGGGAAAGGAAGGTGAACATTGTTATTTATTTTTCAGTAGTTACTTGGATTTCTGTGCGTGATACGCATTTGCTGTTCACTGTCTTACATGCCTATTGTATTTCGTTATATCCTGTCATATATTATACTGTTGGACCTTAGTGAGTGTCAAGTCGACCTCTCGTCACTACTTCTTCGAGATAAGACGGGATACTCACTAGGTACATATTTATTTATGTACTCATGTTGCACTTCTGTACTTAACTATACAGGTTCTGAGGCTGGTGCACCTGGTTATCTGACCGGAGAAAGACATTGACTATAGCGGACCTGACTTCATGGTGAGCTGCTTCTCCTGGCGATCCTCAGGCAGCACCATGGAGTTTCTTTTGCTTATGTTCCCGTCTATTTATTTCAGACAATGGGATTGTATATTCTATCTTTTGTATATCCAGTTAGTATGCCCGTGATACTCGTGACACTAGTTCTTAGCTCGCACATAGTATTTGTGTAGATTATGTCCGTACATATATGCATCCTTTGGACTCACACCTCATTATGACAGCTTTCATTTAAAACTGGTTAATTACCCCTAATCAATTAATAATCTAACCTTTGTATCTTAGTATATATATATTTATATGTTTAAGGCAAATGGAGAAGGAAATGTAGTAGTTTAAATGTTTGCTTGCCTGACCCAGCTGGTGGGCGCCATCACGACCTGAGTTAGGATTTTGGGTCGTGACAACGTGGTATCAGAGCTCTAGGTTCACTTAAGTCTCACGAGTCACGGGCAGGCCCAGTAGAGTCTTGTGGATCGGTACGGAGATGTCTGTACTAATCTTCAGGTGGCTATAGGGTGTTAGAAAATCTCTCTTTATTTATTCTATCGTGCAATCGATGATGTACTCAAACTCATTCTTCTATTCTCTCATAGATGGTGAAGACGCACGCATCCTAGGTTCCTGATCCGGGAGATGCCGCTACCCCCGCCGCCCGAGGTCGTGGTAGAGGCAGGGGGAGGGCACCGGCCCGAGGCAGGGGAAGAGGGCGTCCCAGAGCTATCCCAGTTGCACCACCAGGGAACCCTATCATAGAGGAGCAGGACGAGGTGCCTCCAATAGCTCCTGCTCCAGTGGACTTCATGACGACGCCAGCCTTCCTGGAGGTCATGGGCCATATGATGAGATTCATGGACACCATGTCCCAGACTGGTTTATTTCCAGCATATCCTGCCACTTCTCAGGCGGGAGGGGCATTCAAGACCCCTACTGCCCAGGCCGGTGGTCAGACAGCAGCACTATATCATACCCCAGGTACACTGCCCGTGGGCGGGGTCCAGTTCTTAGCCGCAACACCTGAACCTAGGCCAGCTGCGGATGGCGATCAGTAGAAGATATTGGACAGATGGACCCGATTGCGCCCTCCAGTCTTGGGGGGTGAGCGGGGCGAGGATGCCCAGCACTTCATTGATAGGTGCAGGGACAGACTGCACAACATGAGAATCCTAGCGTCCCACGGAGTGGATTTCACCACATTTCAGTTAGAGGGCAGAGCTCGCAGGTGGTGGCAGTCCTATATACTCGGCAGGCCCGAAAATTCTCCTCTATTCACTTGGGAGCAGTTCACGCAGATGTTCTTGGACATATATATTCCACCCTTTGAGAGGGAAGAGTTGCGACGTCAGTTTGAGCAGCTAGAGCAGGGGCAGATGTCAGTGACCGATTAATAGGCCAGATTTTCGGAGTTGTCACACCATGCACTTATGATACTACCTACAGATGCTGATAGAGTGCGTAGATTCGTGGCTGGGCTGCATCCAGGTATTAGAGCCAACATGGCCCGAGAGTTAGAGATGGGTACTCCTTATCAGCTCGTGGTAGAGATTGCTCGCAGGATCGAGGGTTATCAGTCGAGGAGCAGAGAGCAGGGTCAGCATGACAAGATGGATAGGTTCTCCACAGATTTCAAGGATGCCCCAGTTAAGAGCAGAGGGCAGTTTCGGGGTGGTCAGCCTAGCAGGCCTTCATATTCAGCACATCCACCGCCTCTAGAGGTGTTCCAGTGAGGCCTCAGTTCAGCGCGATGCCAGAGCGCTCCTACCATCCCCCAGCTATTCATAGTTCACCCAGTGGTTACTCCAGTCGCCATAGATCCTCCAGTTCTTATTTCAGTGCTATTCCAGAGGGTTCACATCGCTCTTCGGCCATTTAGGATTCTCCTTCTTCAGGACAGCAAGATATGCCACATGTGAAATGTTACGAGTGCGGGGACTTAGGCCATGTGAGGAGGGCTTGTCCCAGTTTTCGGGGCAAGGCAGTGCAGTAGGGTTATCAGCCTATGAGTTCAGCATCAGCAGTCCGGCCACCTAGAGGTGGAGGATAGGTCGGCAGGGGTCGTCCTAGAGGGGGAGTCCAGTCAGGAGGGGGTTCAGTTAGCTCCTTTTCACTCTAGAGGAGCTCAGTCTTCAGGTGCTCCAGCTAGATTTTAGGTTATTCCGGCCAGGTCAGATGTAGTGGCCTCAGACGCCGTGATCACAGATACTATCTCAGTATGTGGTAGTGAGGCTTCAGTATTATTTGATCCAGGATCCACCTACTCATATGTTTCATCATTATTTGCTCATTTTCTGGATGTTCCTCGTGAGTCCTTGGGTTCTCCCATTTGTGTGTCCTCTCTTGTGGGCGATTCTATGGTGGTAGATCGGGTCTATCGGTCTTGTGTGATAACCTTCTATGGGTTCGAGACTAGAGCGTACCTTTTATTGCTCGACATGGTTGATTTCGAGGTTATTCTATGTGATGACCCAAAAGGGTCATCCTATGTGAATTTGATTATGACTGTGTTCCGAGGCCCCGAAAGCCTCCGTTAATCTCACCTTAATTTGCGTGCGCAGCCCGGGCGCGTAGCCGGGAATCCTTTATGTGGAAACTTGATAAAGAGTTGAATTTATGATAATTAATTGAATAAAGTTGACTTTGGTAAACATATTTGGTAAACGGACCCGGACCCGTGACTTGACGGTCCTGGAGGATCCGTAGGAAAATATGGGACTTGGGCGTATGCCCGGAATCGAATTTCGAGGTCCCAAGTACGAGAAATGAATTTTTAAAGAAATTTGTTTTCTGAAAATAATAATGGCTTATGAAAATGAACCTCGATGTGAAACCTGTGTTTCCAGGCCCGTATTATGGTACCGGAGCCCATAACAGGTTCAATATGTGTTATTTGAGTTATCTGTCAAAATTGGTAAGGAACGGACTTGATTTGGCGTGTTTCGGATCAAAAATGGGAAATTTAGAGTTAATGAACTTATAAGGATTTCCTTAAATTTGAGATTTGGTTTGGAGCGTGATTTTATGTTATCAAGGTCCGAATGTGATTCCGAGACTTGGAATAGTCTCGTTATGTCATTTATGACTTGTCTACACAATTTGATGTCATTCCGAGTTGTATAGGTCGGTCCGACGCATTGTTATAGAATCAAGAACTTGAAGTTTCTTAAGTTAGGATTTTAGAGGTTTTGGGATGTGATTTTGAGATTTAGCGTTGTTTTGGGTGTTCTGAAGGATCGAGCGAGTCTGTATTATGAATTAGGACTTGTTGGTATATTTGGACGGGGGCTCGGGTGGTCCCAGGTGCCTTCCGGACACCCAACGGGGCTAAAAACCAGCTAGAACAACTGCTGGTGCAGTTGTTGCTAGTGCGACCGCAGGTGCGGTTTCCCAGCCGCAGGTGCGGAGGTTCCGCAGGTGCGGTTCCTTTTCTACAGGAGCGGAGCCGCAGGTGCGACCCCAGCCTGCCTTGCCATTTTTCGCAGGTGCAATCTTTTCTCGCCGGTGCGAGACCACAGGTGCGGTCCTAAGGCCGCAGGTGCGGAACCCCTGTAGGCCATACTGTTTTAAATGCCAAAAACACGAGATTTCCTCATTCCCTTCATACCAAAAACCCCATTACAGACTTGTGAGCTTGGGAAGGACGCACCACGACCTAGCTACCTTTAAGGTAAGTTAATTCCTTCCTAATACTAGTTTCATGCATTAATAGTTAAGTGGATTACCTACTAAAATAATGGAAAATCAAGAATTGGGTAGTAAATTTAGGGTTCTTGAGAAATTCGCGTATTGTCCGTTTAATGCTATGAATTCAAGTGGAAACTTCATATTTATGATCCTTAGGCTATGGCTGAGTAATTCCTTCGAGAATTTTCGGGATTCAAGCGTGCGGGCCCGGGGTCGAATATTGGGAATTCTTCAAGAATGTTGAAATTATTGAATAAATAGGGTAATTCCCCTACTTTGAACATGAATTGATATACTTGTACAATATTTGGCTAGTTACGAGTCCTCGGGTGAAGAGTTCGGACTTTCGGGCGCATCCTTGGTCCGAGAGGTAGATTCGACACGAGATGAGTCTCCTTTCTAACCTTGTAAGAGGGAATTGTCCCCATATGTGTTCTATATGATGTGTGTAATTGTGTTGGGGGATACGTGCATACCAAGTAACGAGAGTCCGTACGTAGATACTATTATGCCATGTCGGGTAGCTTTAGGGCTCACAAGCATGCTTTCATGTGCCTTATATGTGTCTTTAGGCGTACTTTGAGTTGCTTAGTATTTGATCTAACATGAGAATGGTAGAAGTTGCATCTGAATTTCCAGTTAATTAACCCATGTTACGAGTATAGCCTCTACGGAGACTATTGGCTAGTTGGTATATATATATATATATATATATATATATATGTGTGTGTGTGTGTGTGTGTGTCAGCACCCGAGTCGCAGGTATGATTCGCGAGCGAGGGAAGCTTGATGATAATTTGGTATATATGTGTCAATACACGAGTCGCAGGTATGATTCGCGAGCGGGGGAAACTTTATGATAATTCAGTATATATATGTGTCAGCACCCGAGTCGCAGGTATGATTCGGGAGCGGAGGAAGCTTTACGACCAAACACTACTTAGATGTCTCCCTTACGACTGCGGCTGGTTGTCTTATTCCTGTGTGCGCATGACTATTTGGTACTGTTTCATGGATATTGTCTTGACAGATATTTGGGGGAAAGGAAGGTGAACATTGTTATTTATTTTTCAGTAGTTACCTAGATTTCTGTGCTTGATACGCATTTGTTGCTCATTGCCTTACATGCCTACTGTATTTCGTTATATCCTGTCATATATTATATTGTTGGACCTTAGTAAGTGTCAAGTCGACCTCTCGTCACTACTTCTTTGAGATTAGACGGGATATTCACTGGGTACATATTTATTTATGTACTCATGATGCACTTCTATACTTAATTTTACAAGTTCTGAGGCTGGTGCACCTGGTTATCATACCAGAGCTAGATATTGACTGTAGCGGACCTGACTTCACGGTGAGCTGCTTCTCCTGGCAATCCTCAGGAAGCACCATGGAGTTTCTTTTGCTTATGTTCCTGTCTAATTATTTCAGACGATGGGATTTTATATTCTATCTTTTGTATATCCAGTTAGTATGCCCGTGATACTCGTGACACTAGTTCCTGGCTCATACGTAGTATTTATGTAGATTATGTCCGTACATATATGCATCTTTTGGACTCACACCTCATTATGACTGCTTTTGTTTAAAACTGGGTAATTACCCCTAATCGGTTAATAATCTAAGATTTGTATCTTAGTATATATATATTGATATGTTTAAGGCAAATGAGAAGGAACCGTAGTAGTTTAAATGTTGGCTTGCCTGAACCCGCTGTTGGGCGCCATCACGACTTGAGTTAGGATTTTGGGCCGTGACAATATAAGATATCCATGTAATAATCTTTGAGTAACTCCAGCCACCTTCTTTGCCTCAAGTTTAATTCCTTCTGTTTGATCATATATTGAAGACTCTTGTGGTCCGTGAACACGTCCACGCGAACCCCATACAGATAATGTCGCCAGATCTTTAATGCAAAAACAACTGCTGCCAGCTCCAAATTGTGAGTCAGATAATTCTTTTCGTGGTTCTTAAGCTGCCTTGAAGCATATGCTATAACCTTACCATATTGCATTAATACACACCCAAGACCAACCCTTGAATCATCGCAATACACCACAAACCCACATGTACCCTCTAGGAAGGTCAACACCGGCGCCGAAGTCAATCTTGATTTCAACTCCTGAAAACTACTTTCGCAGGCATCAGACCAGTGGAACTTGACCGCTTTCTGTGTCATGTTTTTCAATGGGGAGGCGAGGGTAGAGAATCCTTCCACAAACCTCCTATAATATCTAACTAACCCCAGGAAACTACGTATTTTTGTCAAGTTGTAGGTCTAGGCCAATCCTTTACTGCTGCGATCTTATGGGGATCCACCTGGCCCAAAAAGGTAACTGATTCAAGCCAAAATTTGCATTTCGAGAACTTTGCATATAAATGGTGCTGATGAAGAGTCTACAAAACTGCCCTGAGGTAATTAGCATGATCTTCTCGACTTCGCGAATATACAAGGATATCGTCTATGAAGACTATCACAAAAGAGTCAAGAAATGGCTTGAAGACCCGGTTCATAAGGTCCATGAAAGATGCTGGGGCGTTGGTTAGCCCAAAGGACATTACCAAAAATTCAAAGTGCCCATATCAAGTTCTGAAAGCTGTTTTAGGAATATCCAACTCCCTTATCTTTAGTTGATGATACCCAGACCGCAAATCAATTTTTGAGAAGAACCTAGCACCTTGCAATTGATCGAACAAATCATCTATCCGAGGCAATAGGTATTTGTTTTTTATTGTGACTTTGTTGAGTTGCCGGTAGTCAATGCACATTTGCAGCGACCCATCTTTCTTCCTGACAAAGAGAACTGGTGCGCCCCAAGGCGACACACTTGGTCGGATGAAACCCTGCTCTAACAAATCCTTCAGTTGCTCCTTTAACTCCTTCAATTCCGCTGGTGCCATCCTGTAGGGTGGAATAGATATTGTTTGCATGCCCGGCAATACATCAATCCCGAAATCAATCTCCCTGTCTGGAGGGATCCCAGGGAGCTCATCCGGAAAGACATCAAGGAACTCATTCACAATTTGCATGGACTCGAGAGCAGGCACCTCAGAGGTGGTGTCCGCAACTCGGGCCATATGATAGATAAACCCCTTTTTGATCATCTTTGAGGCCTTAAGGTAGGAAATAAACCTACCCCTCGGCATAATTACTCCCCTCCCACTCAACAGTTGACTCTTTAGGAAACTCAAACCTCATAATTATGGTTCGACAGTCGAGTTTGGCAAAGCATGAATAAAGCCAATATATTCCCATTATTATATCAAAATCAATCATTCCTAGTTCAATAAGATCGGTCGTGGTATCCCGACCACGCACCGTGACAACACAATCCCTATAGACCCGCGCGGCCGTAATAGATTCACCAACCGGAGTAGATACTGAGAACGGCTCATGAAGTTGTTCTGGTTCTACCCTAAAGCTTGAAGCAACATAAGGAGTGACATAGGATAAAGAAGATCCGGGATCAATAAGGACATACACATCATGGGATTGAACAGTCAAAATACTTGTGACGACATCTGGAGAAGCCTCTGCACTCTGAAGACCACTCAGGGCATAGAACTGGCTAGGTCCTCCCTGACCCCGTGCACCACCCCTAGCTGCACCACGCCATGCTGGTGCTGGAGGGCCTCGGGCTGGAGGGTGTGCTGAGGATGTAGCAGCTGAAGAACTGGATGGTTGGGCGGTGCCCCTACCTTTTCCCTGGATGGATGCACGACAGTCTCTCTGAATATGGCCTCTCATCCCACATCTGTAACATACTGGCATGTCCAAGTAACAGGGCCCCGTATGAAACCTCCCACACCTAGGGCATGAGGCCCTCCGCTGCTGCTGGAATCTCCCTCCTGATCGACCCGGCTGGTGGAACCTCCTGCTGCCTGACTGGGCCCAAAGAGGACACCCTGCTGATGATGATGCTCTGATGGTGGGGAAATGGATGAAGAATGAACATACGACTGGTATGGCCCTGATGAACCTTCCCGAGGAGCTGGTCTCCCAACTCCGAATGAACCCCCAAGGTTGCCCACTGACCGGGCCCTACTACCACCTTTGTGATCCATCTTCAGCTTCAACTTTTGAGCCTTTGTAGCCTGGGCGAATCCCACAATCTTCCCATAATTCATGTCAGAATGTAGAGCAGTTGTGGTAGCTTCATGATAACCAAGGGACCAAGGCCTTGCACAAACCGACGAACTCTAGCCTTCATAGTCGGCATCATATGGACAGCATATTTGGACAGGCGCACAAATTCCATATGATACTCCCACACACTTCTACCACCTTGTTTGAGGACCTCAAACTCCGAAGCACGAGTTTCCCTAGTCTCGGCGGGAAAGATGTTGATACCCAATTTTTTCTCAAATTATTTTCCAAGTTGCATATATACCTTCAAAATTATTTTTTATAATAATTATTTTTTCCATAATTGTTTTTCATACTTTTATCAAATTATTCTCCTGTTTATTTAGTATTTTATATATTTAATAATTATTCATAAATGGTATTATAAATAATTTTCAAATGTTTCCTAGCACAATATATCTTTTTAATCGTATTTAATTCTATTAGGATTCAATTATTTTACAAATTAACCAATTAGGCACTATTTAACTATAATTATACAAATTTTGCAGCCATAGCCTAATTGAACATTCATGCTATTTTTAATTCAATAACTAGTCATTTTTATATTTAATATTAGCTAATTACCTTAATTTCATTTATTTAGCATTAATTTCATTTTATACAATCATTGGCTATTTTTAGTAACTATTTATTTTTTTAATGGGTATTTAACGTTTAGCCACATTTATTTAAATTATAGCCTAACTAAACCCAAACCCATCTGATTAATTGACCCAATACCCAAGCCCAAACCTATACTACCATACCTGGCCCAACCTAGGACTCAATCTCGACCGTTGATCAAATTTGATCAACGGTCCAGATTAGACCTTCAATAATTAACTCCTAACATACCCCCTCCAACCTCTCATTCTCTCACGACCCCTCATCTCTCTACTCTCGTTTCTCTCTCTCTCTAGTCTCTTCTGGTGACTTCAGTCTCTTCAGTACCGATGAATTCCTTCATCTTCTCCGGTCACCCTTTTGCCGAAGACCTTGAAGCCTTCGTCCTCTTTCCTGTCATGGCTCTCCTATGCCGGTGATGTCCTCCCTAAGTCCCTCAAAGGGCAAGAACCCGTATTCTTACAACCCTGGTGTCCCTTGTTCACTTCAAACCTCCAAAAACTTGATTCTGAGAAAGGTTATGACCTCTAAGGCTCAAGCCAGTGCTGTTCGAGGTTCTTTTTACCCTCTCTGAGGTATTCTGTAAAACCCTAATATTTTGAACTTCCTATTCTCTTATATCTACACTAGATCCAAGCTTATTACAAGTTATTATGGTATTTTTCTTAAAGGTTTTCTAGTTTAAACGGGTTTTCACTTATGGTTTCTAAAACTTTTGCTGCAAAATGATTTCTTCAAAGTTCAAGTGATTTCTCTCATATGCTTAAATGTTTTATCACTTTTAATCACGATTTATTATGTTAAAACTTTAGTTTAAACACTGTATTCTAAATTCTGAGTATGTCTTTTTCTTTCAATTTGTATGTGTGTCTGTTTCCCCATGAGTTGTCCCTGATTCTTTGTGATTATTGCTTCACTATGCTACTGGGTCTTTGATTCTGTTGCTTCTTGTGTGTTTATCATGCTTGAATCAGTATTGTCTTGTATCCCTAAATGATTGTGAGTAGTACTATACTGATTTTCGATACATGAAGCTTTCCCTTAATTAGTACCAATTTCGAATCCCTGGTTTCTTGTGTGAAGACTCTTTACTGATCTCCGACTACTTTCCTTGTTTTTACAACTTCAAATCATTATATTACCTTATTACGTGGTTGATTGCACTATTAAGGGATCCTTACTGTTATTTCCTTAATTAGACTCTATGTACCTCGCCCTAATTACTTGTTATGCACTTGCAATGTTTGAACTACCTCTTTGATTGCTATACCCCTACTACGTGATTTCTTTCCTTATTTGCTACCTACCGTTTGAAATGACTCCCTTAATTAAGGGAAGACTTCTGATTCTTATTTTACTGATTCTGAGTTATTACAATTACTGAACAAACTGATTCCTTCCTTATTAATCATGTACTGGTTCCTCTTGCCTTATGTGTCACTGGTCCTTACCGTTTAAACTAATTCCCTTAACTTAAGAGAGTACTTGCCTTACTTTCCTGATTGATTGATTCTGAGTTCCTCAATTGATATTCTAACATGATTCCTACCTTATTTACCTAACCTTCAAACTGTTATAAATAAGCTCTCTTACGACAGACTCTAGGCACGAACACTTGTGGTTCAAAGCTATCTCTCTTGCACTTAAACTCTCTGCTCTATCTCTTTTGTGTTACTTGCTACTTCCTATTGTTAGCCGGCTACAAGCCAAGGCTAATCATTGTGCTATCTCTCTTGCCCATGTTGTGATCATTATCTCTTACACTGGTATGTTCTAATTTTGATTCAAGTGTCAAACCAATGTGTTTCCTGCTGCTCCAATTTATCCCATTCCTGATTTGTTTCTATTTGTGGTTCTGCTGTTCAACATGCAATTAACCTCTTTGCTCCATCTACGTATGCTAGCCATGTCTTATCTCTTTAGGGTCTTCATGCTTTGTTGAATCAGTAATCAGACTAATACTTATATGTTGTTGTCTATTCCTAGTATGCATCTATTGGGCCATTGTCCCAAGTTGTTTTAATGTCATGTTTAGTATTAAAACCTGTGCTCTGCTGCCTCCTGATTCCCCTGAATCCCTTAAGCCTCTCTGATTTTTTTTGCAACTATGTTTAATCAAGTACTCTTGAATCTATGTATTACCATCTGCACTAATTGCAAGGACTTTTGTCTGTTATGTGATCTATTTGTCCCCAGCTCCCATGATCCTTGTGTGAAGGCTGGTCTTTGAGTATTGTTGGAATTTGTTTGGGTTCTATGATTGGTCTTTCATTTATATGATTCCACTGCTATTTTCGAAAAGCTATTTTCCAAACGACTCTCTTAGTTATAAAATCTTTCAACTAAGTCTCTTTCAACACTGTCTCTTTCAAAACCTTTTTTTAAAACTCACCCCTGGCACTTCACTTTACTCTTAGATCCTTAAGTTCCACCCCCTCAGTGTGAGCACTGCTTTGGGAACCTCTTGAGTTCCCTCTGAACTTTGACACACTGAGGCTGATATTTCCACAGTGCACATGCGTAACTCTTGGTGACTATGTCTGGGTGTGAGCATTGCCCGGGAGCCCATGAGGTCCTTAGGGAACTTTGACACACCCGGACTATGAAAGGCTATGAAATACTAAATGCATTGAGGTTTGAAAGATCTGGGCCTAAATGAAGGCTCCCTATAGAGATAACTTCTTATTTTTCTTTTGGTTATGTAATTTATGATCTCTGGTTTGTATTAATTTGTAAACAAATATTTAGAGGTTCGATAGTGAAAACGGGTGGGAATATGCATGCTATAGTGTAGATACGAGTAGAGATCATGCCTTAGGTTTACATTCCTTATGTGTGCAATAGTAACCATGTCTAGGTACAACAAGCATGACATACATATCATGTTGCTCAACTTAATTTCATTCAGCATCTCATTACACTTAGAAATCTTGTTTATATGCTGAATAACGACAACGAAAAATTGCTATCACGATATTTTTGCTCATGTTTCATCTTCTGAAATGTCACTTAGAAATCCTGTCCATAGGGCTAATAACGACAACAAATTGCTATCATGTGATTCTGGTTATGTATTCTGAAATATAATCTAAAATCTCAACTTAGGATGAACGTGTTAACGAATTACGATCTTATCTTACCACGCTATAGAGATCCCGCTTTAGGTAAACAATAATTGAAATTGTCATACTGCCTATCTCGAAACTATGTGTAATTCATGCATTTAGAATATCCTGCTTAGATCCTGCATCATTTTTCATTCTTACTTTGCATTAGATATCATGCTTCCTAGGACTACATTTGTATTCGTTTAAGCACCTCCCCCTAGCCTGGTTAAAGGTTAAAACAGACTCACCCATATTTAATAACTATTTTCTGAAAGTTGGACACTTAGAACAGTATAACTTGAGCAATCTTTGTAGTAATTGGTACGCCTAGGCAAGCCTTAGGTATTAAACTTGTTAAAACTGAAAGTATACCTCTTTATACATATTGTTTCACTAACAACAGTTTAAAATCAGTAGTTAGAAACTGGTAAAATTCCTTATCTAAAATTCAGTAATAAAACTGCCTCGTTATTACATTCTCGCCTAGATATCATGCCTTAGGTTCTGAAGTTAAAAAGGCCTTACTTGTGTTTGAGTCGTGCTAATTATGTGCATAACCTGTGGAGGAATACTTGGGTCTCGTATCTTCTCTTATTTGTCTTTCCCCTTATTTGCAGTTCTAATTGTTTTTGCTTGTCGCTTAGTTTCTTGTCCTTTAAACCTAAGGGGTCATCCTAGTACCTCCCTTTTGGGATAGTAGTCCTAGCCTCCTCCGGGACTGAAAGGATGAGACGGGTAATAGCACGCAACAGATTTCATGACCAACACACGTTTTAATTACCTTCACGGGGTGGAAAAGGATAGAATATGGATATGATGACCGGTGCGCTAATACCACGTGTAGCCCCTCTCTGAGGAGTGTCTATCGGGTATTGCATTGATGTGATCCATATTGTTTAAACCTAGGATGTCTTTCTCTCAAATGTTTTATTAGTTCTTCCAAAATTTAATAACTTCAATGCTTATTTGAAATCCCCTCTTATTTGAGCCATTACTTGTTACTTGCTTATTGTACAAAATTCACGAAAACCATTTGGCCGGGAACCACAGTTGTGGATCCTGAGGGGTGCCTAATACCTTCCCCTTAGGATAATTTCAAGCCTTTACCCAATCTCTAGTAATGCAAACTAGTGTCATGAGTTAATTACTCTAGGTGCCCTAACGCACCTTAAAAATCATTAGGTGGCGACTCTTCTTTTAACCCTCTTCCTTTAAAAGGAGTTGTCAGAATGTCATGAACCCGATCTCCGCTTAACGAAAAAAAGGGGGAGGGGGGAGCGACAAAATAAATGGTCTATGAAGGCGTCTGAAAACTCAAACCCACCTCGTCGGAGGGCTCCCCTCCTCACGGGAATCCTCCCACATCTCAAACCAAGAATATGCTGCCCCTTACATACAATAGGAGGCCAGCTCTACCCCCTCCATTTCAGTAGCATGCATAACTCGGAGGGTCGTGTGCATCTAATCAATGAAATCCTGAGGATCGGCCTCGAGGTCGGTACCTGTGAACTCTGGAGGGGCTAACTGAAGGAACCTATTAACCCTGGAACCGGAAGAGTCTCCCTGCCCTCTAGAGGAGGTGGGGGCAATGTTTGACCTCTGGGCCTGAGAAGCCACGAACTGCGTCAGCATCTGAATAGCTCCCCTAAAGTCCCCATCAGAAATATCGGAACCAAAAGTTGGGTCTGGAGGAGGATCAGGAATATCAGCGGGAGGGATTGTGGCACCCTCCGCTGGAGTAGGAATTGGGACGGTCCGGTCTGGAGCGGAGGAGTCAGGAAGATTCATAGTCGGGGAATTATACTCACCCGTATCATTCAATTGGGAATCAATGGCCACTCCGGTGGTGGCATTGGCCTTTTGTCCGAGTCGCACTTTCTTCTTGGGTGCCATTTACTGAAAGTTAAAACAATGCACGAGTCAGAGAGAAACCATCTCACTTTTCACTCCATCGCACGATATAGAATAACAATAAAGCGTATTATTCCTAAATGTCCAAGCAGCCCCCTAATTATAGATGTGGTCAACAACACACCGATAAGAAGGGCCCTACTAGACACGGCTCCGAGACATCCTAGGACACTTTAAAACCTTAGGCTCTGATACCAAGTTTGTCACGCCCCAATCCTGGGGGACGCGACCGGCGCTTAACCAAGTGAACCCGGTCAAGCAAGCCTGCCTAGCCTTTCCTACACGTCTCATTTCGCCCCGTGGTTATGTTATAACATCGTTTACTGAGTTAGTAGGAAATAAAGCAAAAGAGTACGTTCATGATATTAATCTATTCTTTCTTATAGACCGATATCCAAAACTTAGGTCTTCCAAAACATACATGCTAATTACAATCTTTATGTGTTGGGATTACAGTTACACGTTAACCCAACAACTACCCAACAACATACATAACCCACATGAGTGTCTACGGAGCCTCTAAGATAAAGAAGATGAACATAGTTCCGCCGGTGACAAGGCCCCGAGCTATACCTCAAAATAGAACAACATACACAAAAGAGAGCAACACATTTTTATACATGGCCCTAGGAGGAAATGGGGCTCACCAGAACTGCTGTAAGGAGGAGGAAAAGTAGGCACCACTATCGACGATCAGCGCTACCAGCTACAGAGCCACCTACATCCATAAGAAGATGTAGCTCCACCGGCAAAAGATACATTAGTACCATCGAATAGTACTAGTATGTATTAACAAACTTTACTCTAGATAGAATAAACATCGAACATGTAATAATACAATTAGAGACATCAAATAACAATTCACATAAATAGGGGAAACACAAACAAGAGTCACCATGTTTTCTTATCGCGTTTTGCCATATTCTGGATAGTAGTTCTTTTAAAGCCAAGTGCCACCATTTTAATATACCACCGTGTCGTTTTCACACGGAGTCCCGTCTCGGCCCGACCGGCTAAGCCATCCCAAGTGAGACATTACAGCATCATAGTTTTATAATTACCACCGTGTCATTACACGGAGTCCGGTCTCGACCCAACCGGCTAATCCATCTCACTTGAAACAGTGAGACATTACCAATATCATATTTCCTATGCAATTACCACCATGTGTACAGCATGGAGTCCGATCTCGGCCCGATCGGCTAAGCCATCTCATTTGGGACATAACCATATCAATATGTGTGGAGAGTAGATTTCCTGTTTTAACTAATCCAGCACCTAAGGCTTGCCTAGGTGTACCAATTATTACGGGAACTTGTTCAAATAGCATTAGTAAGCAAACTGTTTTAGGTGTCTAGAATCCTAAAGCCTTACCAGCTTTCTTTAGAGGAACTAAGTGAGGTTCTTATACCTATTATACATTAGTCTAGGTGTAACTGGGCGGATACGGTCTTATAACATGATATCTAATGTATGTACAAAATGTGTATGCAGAATTCCTGAACATGATTTTCTAAATGCACAATAAAGAGGCAGAATGAGGCGTATGCAAGATTCCTGAACATGATTTCTAAATGCGCAGTACTACTCAGTTATTAAATCATAGTTTCAGAAGACTATTTGGAATACCATATTATTAACATTGTCCTAGAAAACAGGATCTCTAAGTGTGCGACATTATGAAACAAGATTGCAGCTTGTTAACACATTTGTCCAAAAGCAGGATTTTTAACAAAACTCAATTGGTATGAACAGAGTCACAAATTAGCAATTCTTATTGTTATTAGATCTTATGAACATGATTTCTAAGTGAATACCATTATGATGAAATGCTGAAAGAAATAAACCTAATTGTCATGGTATCTAATGCATGATTGGTATGTTGTTCCTAAGAATGGTTTCTATTGCACATATAGAAAAGTAAACCTATGGGCATGACTTCTACCCGCGTCTATACTAAGTATGCATACCCCACCCATTTCACTATCCAACCCCAGAATTGTTTATACAATCAGTTATTACAGACCAGTGTTACACGAATTACATAAGTAAATAAGAAAATTAAGAAGTTACACTATAGGGAGCCTACCAATAGGCCAAGTCTCCAGGTCCTTAATGCCATATGCCATAACCTTTCATAATCCGGGTGTGTCAGAGTTCCTAAGGACCTCAGAGGATCCCAGGCAGTGCTCACACCCATGTTTCCTAGCCAAGAGGGAGTAAGTGCAGTGTGGGAATGCCAGCCTTGTGTGTCAGAGTTCGGAGGGTACTCAAAGGGTCCCCAAAGCAGTGCTCACACAAAGGGGTTGAACTTAAGAAACTAGGAGTAGAGTGAGATGTGCTCATAGTTTGGGAAGTTCAAGTAAAATAGTGTTGAAAAACATTTTAAGAGAGGAAGGACTTTTAGCAAAGATCATCCTTTTCAGAACAAAGGTTCAATTGATGAAAACAATTTACCAACTCAAAACAAACAAAGCCAGCATCACATAAAGGACCCAGGGTGCTCAGCAGTCACAAACAAAGGTGAGAGGTTTGAGGGACAAATACACAAACTGTGAAGCAGGCAGGTTCACACATAGACACATAATCCAAGGGTTTTTAAGGATTCAGGGGGAGGTCAGGGATATGACTAAGTGTCAAGCTAGAGCAACATATCAACCAAATCAGTGACATCAAGATTGAATTTGACATATTCGTCATAGGCATGGAGGTGCATATAAAGAATAAAGGCTGAATGCAAAGAAATACATTAATCATTCAAGGTAAAGTGAAAATAGACATGTAAAGGGGATTCAGAATTCTAATTGCATGTGGGACAGCAAAACCATAAGTGGAAACATATCAGGAATACAAGGAATTGAACTATCAATAGAAACATGTTGGTTTGATGACTGAAGCTTAAATCGGAACATACCCGTATGATGAAGAAGCAATAATGCAAGAAAAGATAGGAGATGCACAGTAGTCAGCCTTGGCTTGTAGCCGGCTCACTTAAAGTAATGACAAGTAGCACAGAAGAGAGGGTGAAGAGAGTATAGAACCCTTTTCTTTGTAAAAGAGAGTGCACATATTAGTTTTTGTATATATGTCTGTGTGTGTCTGTGTGTTGAATGAGTAGAGTGTATATATAGTTCTTAAAACGAGTACAGAGTAACATAATAATAGAAATAGTACCAATTAAAATCAATCAGAGGTCTGGACTCCCTTCAATCAAGGAGTCATGATTCAAACGGGTGTAAATTGTATCAAAATAAGGAAAGAATCACTTAGAAAGCTGTTTATACCATAATAGGAGTAGTAAAGAATGTAGCATGTAATAAGGTCAAGTACATAGTATCTCAAGCAAGGAAAATATATACTGAGTGCATTTATATGGTAAAAAGCATAAGTCAATTATGAAAATTAGTCAAAGAATCACGGATGGGACTAAAATCACAAGGAGTCATTCTTAACTAAGGAAAGTATCTCACAAACAAGGAAATCATCCCTATCAATACGGATTGTATGCATAAATTATAGATTCAAGGAGAAACCAGCCTTAATTAAAGAATTATCTCAAGAATCGGGGGTGCAAGCAAGGTAAAGTTGCAGAGAGTTAGGGATTTGAACAGGAATAAAATCAATTAGGCAAATAATAGGCAAGCAAAAGCATCACAGATTCGAGGCTAGCACACATTCAAACGAACAATGGGAATTGGAGAGTTGAAAACCCTAGTGACTACAATAGCACAATCACACAAGTTTAGAGACAAAGCAGTAACGTTGAACATGATATAAGCAAAGAGAACCTAATCAGAAACCCTAATAAGCAACAACAGGATAAAATCACAGAGAAGCTCAACATTTATGAGAAATAAGAGTTCGTGCATTTAAACAAACATATCAGTCACAGATTGATTTAGAATTTAGGGAAAACTAGGGTTTTTAGTAAAGTAGGTTAAAATGAAAAGAAAACTTCGAATCAATCGTTGAATCATAGAATGACATTAAAAACAGAAGCAAAATTAACTTTTTTGAAAGGGGGGTTATGAAACCCTAGTTTTGAGACGAAAGGTCATTTAGAAATAGGAAGATTTTTGAAAGAAACTTGGCAAAAGCTTCATAGCATATACAGATCCAAGATAGATCTAAAGGAAATCGTAAAAATACCAGGAGTTAGGGTTTCAGAGAACCCATAGAAACAAGAAAACCTTAAAGATGTCGCCGACTTTAGCCGGAAAAGTCGTAGCTCTTACTCAAACGGCCGGAGATGGCAAAAAAATGGCATGAGGGACCATGAGAGGTGAATGAACCGCTCTAGGTTCGCCTGAGGGCCTTAGGGTGCCATCAGAACGGTGTAAGGCGAACAAATAACCAGGAGATGATGGGAAGCCATAGTATCCGGCGAGGGAACCAGCCGGAGAAGATGAACAAGCTTCATCGAAAGAGGGAAGCAAGGGGAAGGTTCTAGAGAGAAACAGAGAGAACCGGAGAAGAATAAAGAGAGAATGAGAGATGGCAAATGAGGGGTCAGACGGGGGGGGGGGGG
>ML254434.1:570-17047 GCA_005239495.1 Nicotiana undulata | reverse complement strand
GAAGGGGGGGGGAGGGGGCGGGGGGGGGGGGGGGGGGGGGGGAGGGGTAATTAGGTTTAATTATGGTAACAAATATCTGAGCCGTTGATCTAATTTGATCAACGACTCAGATTGGCTTGAGGTTGGGCTGGGTATGGAATGGGTTTTGGGATGGGTAGAGAATGGGTTAAAGGGTTAGGTGGGTTGGGTTTTAAAATGGCTAGGATTTAAATAAATGGATAAAACGTTAAATACCCAATTAAAAATAGATAAATAATTAATAAAAATAGTTAATAATTGCATAAAAAATGAAATTGAGGTTAAATAAATACAATTAAGGTAATTAGCTAATATAAAAAATATAAAACGACTAATCAGTGATAAAAATGGTATAAAATATACGATTAGGCTATAATTGTAAAATTGTTGTAATTATAATTAAATAATACCAAAATTGGCTAATTTATGAAAGAATTAAATCCTGTCAGGGCTAGAATGGTATATTGAGCTAAGGAATAATTTGAAATTATTTGTAATGCAATTTATGAATAATTATTGAATATAAAACACTAAATAAATAGGAAAATAAATTGGTAAAATTATGGAAAAATGCCAATTATTATAAAAAGTGATTTTGAGATATATATGCAAGTTTGAAAATAATTTGAGGAAACATTGGGTATCAACATACCTGTGATCACTGCATCGGAGGCCATAGCATCGGGCCTGGCTGGAAGTGCATAGATACGAGCCTGACCTCCACCTGCTTGACCTCCCCCTCTAGGGCGGCCTCTAGCTGCTTGAACCCCCGCCCCTAGCTGCCTGGGTGGGTGGTGAAGTGACTGGAGCTGAAGTCGAGGGCTGACCCCTCTGCTGAGAAGAACTACCGGGACGACGAGGACACTGCCTCCACACATGCCAAAACTCTCCACACTCAAAGCAACTCCCTGGAGCTGGAGATAGGGACTGAAGGGAACCCCTGGCACCAAGATAGCCACTGGATGAATCATGCATAATAGAACCCTGGACTGATGATGCTCTGGAGGAACTCTGAGCTGGAAGGGCACTAAATGAAGAACGACACAGATGAGAGTTGCGGGGTCCCTGCCCCGATGATGCCCCACTATAAGCTGGGTGAATTGGCTGAGGAGGCCTAAATAGGCAGCCTCTACTGTGCTGAAACTGCCCTCTAGAAGGGGCACCATTGAAAGATCCACGAGCCTCTTGGCCTCCCTCTCCTCTCGTTCCTGGAGGCGAACTGACTCAATATCTCGAGTAATATCAACAACCTGCTCGAAGGTAGAACCTGATACCCTCTCCCTAGTCATCAAGATACGTAGCTGATACGTTAGGCCATCCACGAACCTCCTAATCCTCTCCCTATCTGTAAGGACCAACTTTGAAGCATGATGAGCTAACTCTGAAAACCGCATCTCATACTGCATCACTGACAGCTCACCCTGACGCAACTGCTCAAACAACTTACACTACTCCTCTCTGAGAGACTAGGGAACATACTTCTCGAAGAAGATAGTGGAGAACTGCTGCCAAGTAAGGGGTGCTGCACCAACAGGCCTACGCCTCTCGAAAGACTCCCACCAAGTAAAAGCAGCCCCAGAAAACTAAAAAGTAGCAAACGAGACCCCACTGATCTCCAGTAGCCCTGCAGTACGAAGCATCCTCTGACACTTATCCGGAAAATCCTGGGCATGCTCTCCCTCAGCACCACTGAATGTCAAAGGCTGAAGTCTACTAAATTTCTCCAGCCTACGCTGCTCATCATCTGACATAGCTGGAACCATGTAATCCTGAACTGGAGAAACCGGCTGGGCCGAAGCTGCCCCCGGTGTCTGAAGGCCCTGTACAACCTGCTCAGGTGTTTGAGCAATTGGAGTCTGAGTGCCTCCCTCGGCCTGAGAAGTAGCGGTAGTAGCAGATACAACAACTTCCTCAGCAAAGCTAGTACATACTGTCAAGATCTGAGCCAGCGTCTCTTGAATACCCAGAATAACAATGAGCACTGCCGGTTCCTGAGCCTGTCCTGCTGGAATATTCGCGGCGGGAACCTGATCCTGAATGGTAGGTGGATCAACTGGTACTACCCCGGCTACTGCACGGGCTAGTCCCCTACCTCTACCATGGCCTCGACCGCGGCCTCGACCTCTCGCTGGTCTAGCTGGTGTCTGGTCACCCTGATCGGTAGCGCGTGTCCTCACCATCTGTGAGAGAATGATACAACAGGAGTTTAGATTTCCAGAATCAACAGAATGGGACGGCAAAATTCAAGAAATGCGATTTTTCCTAAGAGTTATGTAGCCTCTCGAAGATAAGTACAAACGTCTCCGTACCGATTGGCAAGACTCTACTAAACCTGCTCATGACCGTTGAGTCCGATTTAACCTAGTGCTCTGATACAAACTTGTCACGATCCCAAATCCTAAGCCGGCCGTGATGGTGCCTATCATGGAACTAGGCTAGCCAACAATCACACACTGACATATTATTTTCAAAATTCCAAATAATTTCCAACATTTCATAAGAATTTTTACATTTTCGGATTTTTAAACAAAACCAAACGAGATAAATAGTCTAACAACTATCTCCAAGACCTAGAGTCAACATGTCATGAACATCTAAGAGTGGTGCCAAACTTCTACTGTCATAATACATCAAGTCTCAGAACATGGAACTAAATACCAAACAAGAAAGGGAAACAAAGATGTTGTGGACGCTGAACAGCTACCTCGATGTCCCAACTCTGGCTCCACACGTAGTAAGAAAAATTAGCGCTCGGTACCAGCACCCGAATCTGCACACAGGGGTGCAGGGAGTAATGTGAGTACGCCAACTCAGTAGTAATGAAAATAAATCAAGTCTAAACAGTAAGAAACAGATAGGATCAAATCATCGATTCACAATAAGTAAAGTCTTTATTTCCAATAGTGTATAAATTTAATCAATACGCTTTAAAAGCCAATTTCAGTAAAATCCCTTGAAAAGTGTGATTTCCAATGATTTCAGAAAAATGCCCAAGAAGTTTTAGTGTAAAAATGAAGTGAATCATAAATAGTTACTCAGGCAAAAACAAGTATCATAAATCGCCCCTTGGGCAAATCATCACTCAAAATCAGTTGCTCAGCATGCCTCACAATAACTCAGTATCAGCCCCTCGGGCAACCTCACTATCACTCATACCTCCCAATCACTCGTCACTCAGAACTAGGCACTCGCACTCAGTAGGTACCTGCACTCACTGGGGGTGTACAGATTCTGGAGGGGCTCCTACAGCCCAATCGCTAATATTAAGCCATCTCGTGGCATAAATCACTATACTCTCGGCCTCTCACATAACATAACAGTGTAACATGATGCGACGTGCAACCCGATCCATAATATCCTCACAATATTGGCTCTCAGTCTCACTCAGTCAGAAACTCTCAAAAATGCCACTCGAGCCATCAATAAACGGGGTACTCGACCCAAAACAATATTTTATATCACAAAATAATGTAAACAAGTCTGAGTTTCGAAAATAGTTTAACATAAATTGACTGAGTGTAAATCATAATCACTACAGTGAGGAATATCATAAAATAGCCCCTAAGGGGTCTAGACAGGTGGACACAAGGCCCCAAACATGGCTTACAACCCAAATATATCGATAGTATGGAAATACGGTTTATCATGTGATTTAAAAGCAATTATGCAACTCAATTGTTGCCACGGGCAGGACCAAGTCCAAATCCCCAAATCAGTGCACGCCACACACTCATCATCCATCGTGTGCGTCACTCTAAAATAGTGAGAAGATTCTAAGTTCGGGGTTCCATACCCTCAGGAAAAGATTTATAGTCATTACTTACCTCAAACCGGCCCGAAAGGATACTCTGCGATACTCTTGCTCCTCGAATCGGCTCCCAAATGCTCTGAGTCTATCAAAAATCAGATCAAAGTATGCTAGGGAGACGAAACCCATTCGAAAACTATCAAAATTAGGCACATTTCCCGAAATTGGCAAAACCCGACCCCCGGGCCCATGTCTCGAAATTCAATAAAAGTCACAAAACCGGAATCCTCATCCTCCCACGATTCTATACATACCAAGAACATCAAAATCGGACCTCAATTACCCCTTCAATTACTCAATCAAAGTCCCTAATCATCCAAGCCCTAACCCCCAATTTACACACTGATTTTTCCCTTAATTTCACCCTATTTCAGTCCAAAATCACATAGAAACGAGTGTTAGGATCAAATATCTTACCTCAACAAAGTCCTCTTAATTTTTTTCTTCAAAACCCTCTCCTAAAGCTTAATCCCTAATGAAATATTGAAGAAAATGGCTCAAAATCGCGAAGGCATGAATTTATACTCTTCTAGTCAGTGGTCGCACACCTACGACCACTTATGCGTACCTGCGGACCCGCACCTGCGGTCCTAGGTGCGCACTTGCGCACTTGAATTAAGTCACCAGCGATCGCACCTACGACCTTCTTGCGCACATGCGCTTCCGTAGGTGCGGCCAATACCTCGCACCTACGGCCTTTCCGCAGCTGGCCAAACTCCACACATGCATGTCCTTTCCGCACCTGCGTGCCTTTTCCTCACCTACGGGGATCGCACCCGCGCTCAAACCTCTGCAGGTGCGGCCACACCAGATAGGCAGCACCAACAACACTTCAGCTGCATTTTCGCAACTCCAAACTTTCCGACGACCATCCGAATTAAACCCGAGGCCCTCGGGTCCCCAACCAAAAACACAAACAAGTCATAATGGATTACCCGGACTTAGTCAAACCCTCGGAACACCCAAAATAACATCAAAACTCCAATTCAACCCATGATTCAAGCCTAAGATTCTTAAAACTTCCGAAAATCACCAACGATGCCATGACCAACCAAAACACATCCGAATGACCTGCAAATTTACACACACGTCTAAAATGACAATGCGAACCTTCTTCGACTTCCGGAATTCCATTCCGACCCCGATAGCCTATTTTTCACTGTCGATCAGAATCTCCAAAAACTAACTTTCGCCAATTCAAGCCTAATTCTACACCGGACCTCAAAACCACATTTCGAACACACTCCTAAGTCCCAAATAACCTAACAAAGCTATCAAAGCAATAAAATATACATTCCGAGGTCGTTTACCAATAAGTCAACTCCTAGTTGACCTTTTTAACTATTAGGCCAATTTAAGAGACTAAGTGTCTCAATTCTCACCACGACCACTCCGAAACCAACCGACCCCAACACATTACAAACAAACTAAGAAATGCATGAAAAGGTAGAAACAAGAATAACGGGGCTAATTTCACGGAACGACCGGCGGGTCGTTACAGTATCCCATTTCTTGCTACAAGTAGATAAATTATAGATGTTCATCAAGGACAACTAATTTTTAAAGTTGATGAAGAAAGAGTCATTTTTTATATGCAAAAGATATTATGATTTTCGGGAGATGAGACATCATCTTTGTGTTTTCGATTGAAATGCTTAATTATCTTACAATTGAATTCAAAGATGATCAATTAATTCCAGTTGCAATGGAAAGATGTTTGTCCTAATATGGCACCATACAAGATGATGATCCTATCATTAGAAAAGAAGCTGAAATACTAGAAAAAGATTCTGAAGAGGAGGAGATGCAACCAGAACAAGTTCAACCAAAAATTGAACTCAAAGTTCTCCCATCTCATTTAAAATATGTTTATCTTGAGGAAGAATTATTTCCAGTAATTATTTCATCTTCTCTTACTGTAGGACAAGAAGAAAAACAGATTGAAGTGTTGAAAGCACACAAATGAGCCTTGGTATGGACTATAGAAGATATCAAAGGGATTAATCCAGTTGTTTGTACGCACAGAATCCTCATGGATGATAGCTACATGCGAATAGTCCAGCCCTAAGGAAGATTAAATCCAACAGTTCAGGAAGTAGTAAAAAAGAAGATCGTAAATCTTTTGGCGGCATGTATTAATTATCCCATTTCAGACAGCCCTTAGGTAAGCCCTGTTCAGGTAGTACCAAAGAAATGAGGTAGGACAGTTATAAAAAACAAAAGTAATGAACTTAAACCTACCAAAACTATCACATGATGGAGAGCCTGTATTGATTACAGACGTCTCAATGATGCCACTAGAAAATATCTTTTTCCTTTACCATTTATTTCTCAAATGTTAAAAGAATTGCAGTATATGGTTTTTACTGTTTTCTTGATGGCTATTCAGGGTATAACCAAATACCAGTTGCACTTAAAGATCAGGACAAAACAACTTTCACATGTCCTCATGGAACATATGCCTATAGGGGAATGCCATTTGGTCCATGCAACGTCCCTGCTACATTTCAGCGTTGCATGTTAGCAATTTTTTCTGACACGACTGAAAAATTTCTTAAAATTTTTATGGATGATTTTACACTCTTTGGAAAAACATTTGGGGATTGTCTTCACCACTTGACCTTAGTTCTTAAGATATGTGAAGAGACAAACTTGATTCTTAATTGGAAAAATGTCATTTTATGGTCACTGAGGGAATTGTTTTAGGATATAAAATCGCTGCTAAAGGGATAGAAGTAGATAAGGCTAAGATTGATCTTATAGTAGAATTACCCCCACCCACAACTATTAAAGGCATTATAAGCTTTCTAGGTCATGCAGGTTTTTACAGACGGTTCATGAAAGACTTTTCAAAGATTTCAAAATTGTTGACTAACCTCTTGATGAAAGATATTAAGTTTGATTTTTCAGGTAATTATTTGAAAGCATTTGAGACCCTTAAGGAAAAGTTATCAACTACCCCTGTAGTTGTGTCCCTAGATTGGAATCTACCTTTTGACGTCATGTGTGATGCTAGAGATACAACAGTTGGAGCTGTTTTAGGCCAGAGAAAGGATATTCTAGTAGAACAATGAATGAGGCTCAACTAAATTATGCCACAACAGAAAAAGAGTTACTAGCAGTTGTATTTGCTTTTGATAAGTTTCGATCTTATTTGATAAGAACCAAGGTCATTGTTTTTACAGATCATGCATCTTTAAAATACCTCTAAGCAAAGAAAGAGACTTGATCTAGATTGTTAAGATGGATTTTAATTCTACAAGAATTTGACCTTGAGATAAAAGACAAAAAAGGAACAAATAATCAAGTAGCTGACTGTTTGTCTAGATTAGAAAATCCCCCCTTGAGTTAAGCGAAATAAAGGAAGAATTTTCTGATTCTTAGTTAACTCAACTATGACTCAACTACCCTGGTTTGCAGATATTGCAAACCACTTGGATGGAAAGTGGACACCCCAAGATCTCTCTTACCAGCAAAGAAAAAATCTTATATCTGATGCAAAGTATTATTTGTGGAATGTACCTTACTTGTTTAAAAATTATGCAGATAATATCATTAGAAGATGTGTGCCTGAAGAAGATACGAACAAAATTTTATATCTGTCACGACCCAAATTCTCAACCTTAGGGATCGTGATGGCGCCTAACACCACACTTGCTAGGCAAGATAATGTTAGAACTTGATTAGCCGTTTCCTTTGAATATTTTCTTAGACGCAATAGTAGAATTTAAAATAAACTATATATAATAAATTCCAACGAATAACCTCATGAATAAAATAATAAATGAATAAATAACCGAGCCACAAACTAAATATATATAACTCTAAGACTACCCCAGGGTCTGGTGTCACAATTCACGAACTTCAATAAATACTACAAATAATGGCTGAAAGAAATAATGTATCTGTTTGAGTAAGATAAAAAAGTCTCTATAAAACTAAGAGAAGACTCCAGGAATCCGCGAATGCCAGTAGAACTACCTCGTGTCTCCAAATGATGAATGACCGCGACTAAAGTCTCTAACGCTGGACGATATATGGATCTGCACTGCAGAGTGTAGTATCAGTACAATCGACCCCATGTACTGATTAAGTGCCGAACCTAACCTCGATGAAGTAGTGACAAGGCTACGTCGGGGCAATTATTACATAACCTGTAACAACATATATGTAATAAAGCGAGAAAGGAATTCTAATTTAAACCAAAACAATAAACTATAACAATAAAATAACTCAGCTGCCTTTACCAGGTCTCCACTATATTCAAATTCTCACATAGTTTACCGATTTCAAAAGTTATCTTTTTGAAATAACCGTAAGTGTAAAATCATGAAAAAATGAATCATAATAATGTAAGACAGTAGCTTTTTCAAATTTATGTATTCAAAAACAGTGAAATATAAGTATTCTCCCTTATTTCTCCTTGTTGCGGTGCGCAACCCGTTCCCATCTGTCTACCCTTATTCCTTCTCCCTATATACATATATCACCCTTATTTCTCCTGTTGCGGCATGCAATCCGATCCCACCTGTCCACCCTTATCACTCCTTGTTGCAGCGTGCAACCCGCTCCCACCAGACAATCACATCACTTTAAATTAGAGAGACTTCACAATTTCAAGTCAATGCCTTTCACAACAATTCCGTCTCAACAATTATAATCAAAAACTGTACTGCTCATAAGCTTTACCAATCATCAATTCACAATAGAACCAACCAGAGTTTATATGTTTCGTATAATACTATTAACCATCTCAACCTTTCATATATCACAATGAATCCAGGGTAAATCTAATACTTTCGAATTTCATAAAACACTACTTCACAGCAGGTTGATGAATACAAGTAGACTTGGAAGCATGGGAATAATGCAAACAATTAAATATAGAATCAGCTAATTGGGGATAAGTATCAATTAGTTTAATGCTAAAGGAACTAACTTATTCATAATTAGCTTAATATCATTAATTAATGCTAAAGGAACTAACTTTACTGAAAATTATGCCTTTTCCTAAGTTTTCTAAAAAAATGTTAAAATCCGACCCCGGGCCCGCTTGGTCCAAACTCGAGATTCTGACCAAATTACGTTTACCCATTTATTTCCGAGCCCGAATATGCAATTAATTTTGAAATCTGACCCCAATTCGAGGTAAAGATTTGATTTTTATAAAATTCTCTAATTCTACCCAAACCCTCAATTTCTACCATGACAATTCTAGATTTTTGATTGTAAATTGGTGGAAAATAATGGTGAATTGAAAGAAAGTAGTTAATGGACACTTGTGATTTTGAGTGGAAAAGGTCTTGAGAAAATCTCCCTAGGTCTTCTACTCTTGTGAAAAATAAAAATAAAACCGTTGGAGTTCTAATTAGTAAGAACTTACTGCCCGACCCTTGCACCTACGGTGCTTGGGTCGCACCTGCGCTTGCGCATGTGCGAAGGGGATTCTGCTTCTACATAAAGGGGGTTGGACTGCTCGGGCCGCACCTGCAAAAAGTATTCCGCTTCTGCGGAGGAAGTCCGCATCTACGGAAAAGGGTGACTAGGTGTCACGACCCGAAATCCCACCTTCGGGCCATGACTGCGTCTAACGTTGAACCCGCTATACAAGCCAAAGTTTGAACTAAATAAACTCATTAACAACTAAAATGAACAAGATAAGTAAGACAACGGTGGTCAACAATATGAAAGTTAACGAAGTTCAAAATAATAACCCATAACTGGTGTCACATACTCACGAACTGTCTATGAGATTACTAAATACAATTGTCTGAAAATAAGTACATATGACTGTCTTTGAAACTATAAAATAAGACAGACCTGAAATAGAAGGGTAGGAGGTGACGCCAAGGCCCACGAACGTCTGCGGGTCTACCTCGATGTCTCCTGAATGAATTGATGGAATGCTTCCTCCGTCAGTGACCACCAGGTCCGGCTGCGTAGTCTGCACAACATAAAGAAGTGCAAGTGTACAATCAGTACAACCGACCCCATGTACTGAGTAAGTGCCGAGCCTAACCTCGGCGAAGTAGTGACGAGGCTAGGATCGACGACAATATACATACCTGTGCAATTCTATATAATAACAGGAAAATATCGACGAAAATAAACAAGTAAAACAGATGCGGGGAGAACATGCTGGGGAAAAAAGGGGCAACAAAATACTAGCACAGTAGAACAGGGTAATAACTGAAATGTAAAAGTAAAAGCAGGAATTTAACATCTCAGATAGATAATGAACAGCAAAAGGCACGGCATGTCCCCTCGTGCGTAAATAGAAAAAAATCACTTGGCACGGAATGTCCCCTCGTGCGATAAATAATAAACACTTGGCACGGAATATCCCCTCATGCAATAAATAATACACAATCTGCACGGCATGTCCCCTCGTGCAATAAATAATAAACACTCGGCACAGAATGTCCCCTCGTGCAATAAATAATAAACAATCGGCACGGCATGTCCCCTCGTGCGATAAATAATAAACACTTGGCACGGGATGTCTCCTCGTGCAATAAATAATAAACAATCAGCACGACATGTCCCCTCGTGCGATAAATAATAAACACTCGGCACGGAATGTCCCCTCGTACAATAAATAATAAACAATCAGCACGGCATGTCCCCTCGTGCGATAAATATTATAAAATACAGCAATATAATGTGAAGACTAGCAATAAAAATTCTCAAGTGTACAGAAATACTCAATAAAAGTCTATCGTCCCGGCAAGGGACTCAGCTATAACCAAACTCGCTCAGAAATATAATTTCAACAGTAAAAGCCTCAACTGAACAAATAATTCGATAACTTCCCACGTATTGGAACTACATCAATGTATCACTTCTAAATCACCAATTACTCATAGTGCAGAGAATATTGAGAACACGGTATGATTCATCACAATTGACCCACGGGCATGCTTGACCACAACATATAGGTACTCGTCACCTCACATATACGTTGGACATGAATTACACATATCA
This sequence comes from Nicotiana undulata, assembly GCA_005239495.1. NCBI lineage: Eukaryota > Viridiplantae > Streptophyta > Magnoliopsida > Solanales > Solanaceae > Nicotiana > Nicotiana undulata. Next base: position 6,237 of record ML254434.1, on the reverse strand, counting down.
ATTAAGACTCTATACATATTCCCTCAAGCTAAGGTTAGGCCAAACACTTACCTCGGCATCCAAAAATGCATGTCAAGCCTCAATCACAACCTTGCCTCTCGAATCCAACTCCAAAACGATAATATCTAGACATTATTGACTTATTAACATCAATAATTACTCAATAAACCAATTCCATAGCCTAATTATGCATTTCCTATCATTCTTCCGAAAATACCAAAATCCGACCTCGGTCCCGCTTGGTCCAAACTCGAGGTTCAGACCAAAACCCGATCACCCATTCCCCCACGAGCCCAAATATATAGTTTGTTTTGAAACTCGACCCCAAAATGAGGTTGAGTTTCCCAAAATTCCCAAAACCCTAACTCTACCCAAAACCCCTAATTTCTACTTTGATTTCATGATTTTGGCCTAGATTCTAGGGTGAAATCTTGTAAAAAGAAGTTAAGAAGTAAAGAAAATGAGTTAGAAATCACTTATTAATGTTTTGGAGAAGAAGAGTGTTTGGAAAATCGCCTCTTATGTTTTTAGGGCTTTGAAAAATGAAAATAACTGAAATTCCTGTCTATTTATACCCCTCTCAGGTCCCCCACCGCGGTCAGCTAAAAAATGGACCGCGGCCGCGCTAGCAAGGGCCAAGAAAAGCTGAAGAAAACCAAGAAAAATGACTGCAGTGATATGCTTTAGTATTTTGACCATAACTTTCTCTACCGATGTCCAAATTACAATTTCGTTACCTTTCTAGAAACTAGACACGAAGGGCTACAACTTTTGTTTTAAAATCATCTCACAATCCCTTGTGTATCAAAAGATATAACTCTCCGAAGGCGGACCAGTGACCCAGCCCCTCCACCGCGGACCGCGAAANAAGCGGGCCAGTGGCCCCCCCCCCCCCCCCGGGACCCCGAAAACAAGGCCCGGGCCCCGAAACCCCCCCCCCCCCAAACCTCGGTCAGCGAAAAAAGGACCGCGGAGAACTGACCCCTCTGACCTGCAACAACTATAGTTTAGCCTAAGGGCATCCCGAGACCTACCCGGAACCCACCCGAGCCCTCGAAACTTCAAACCGAGCGTTCCAACAAGTCCCAAATCATCCCACAGACTTATTCGAGTAATGAAACCACCTAAATAACATCAAAAACAATGAATTAAACTCCAAAATCTATAGAATTTTTCTCAATCTTCATAAACTATCAAATTTTCCATTTTTGATCTGAAACATATCAAACCAAGTTTGTTTTACACTAAATTTTACAGATAGCTCATATAACACATATTAAACCTGTTCCGGGCTCTGGAAAGATTATACGGGCCCGGTAACACAGGTTTCACATAAAAATTCATTTTCAAAAGTCTTTATTTTTTTCAGAAAACAAATTTCTTTAAAAATTCATTTCTCGGACTTGGGACCTCGGAATTCGATTCCGGGCATACGCCCAAGTCCCATTTTTTCGTAAGGACCCCCCGAGACCGTCAAATCACGGGTCCAGGTCCGTTTATAAAAAATATTGACCAAAGTCAACCTTAATCAATTAATTATTATAAATTTCAACTTTTCATCAAGTTTCCACATAAGAGCTTCCCGGCTACACGCTCGGGCTGTGCACGCATCTCGAGGTGAGATTAACGGAGGCTTTCGGGACCTCGAAATACAGATTTAGCAAAATTAATATAGAATAACCTTTTTGGTCATCACACTAGGATGACCCAAGAGGTCATTTTAAAAAATTAGACTCTGTTCCATGCTTAATATCAATAAAACGACTAACACTAAATACCTCAATTTGCGTGCATAGTTCGGGCGTTAAACCGGAAAGCTTTTATGTGAAAATATGAGAAATAGTGATATTTAGAATTTAAAATTTTGATTATAGTTGACTTTGGTCAACGTTTTGAGTAAACAGACTCAGATCTGTGTTCCGACGATCCCGGGAGGTCCGCAGTAAAATATGGGACTCGGGCGTATGCCCGGAAATGAATTCCGAGGTCCCAAGCCTTAGAAATCAATTTTTGAAAGAAATTGTTTTGCTGAAATATTTATGAAATAAAGAAAAATTTTAATGTTTGAAATCATTGGTATCAGACTCATATTTTGATTCTGAAGCCCGGTACAGATTTGTTATGATATTTAGGCCTTGCCTGTGAAATTTGGTAAAAAATGGAGTTCGTTTGACGTGATTCGGACATCCGATTGAAAAGTTATGAACTATAAGCGTTCTAGAGGAAAATAATGAGTTTACTAATGTTGCCAGATTTTTCAGGTTAATTACGAAATTGTCAGTGACGGCGTATTAAATATCTGCACTATTTGCAAATATTAAAACCTACATATCTCCTTCATTATAAAGTCAAATTGAATGATTCAAAAGCCTAACGTGATTAGAATTTCACAAGGAATCCAACGGAGACATAAAAATCGAGTTTTAGGATCATTTGACACAAGAAACGAGGCAGAATAGCTGGCATATATATATATATATATAAATATATATATATATATACATACGAATTCCTTCACCAAATATCATCCCGAAGTCATAGGTAATCAATTCTACACTTTACTCTTTCAATTACTCATTGTTTTACATCAATTTTAAATAAAAAACTAAGAATTTTCATGGTAACAATTGAGGGTTTGGGTAGAATAAGGGCATTTTGTAAAAAATGGAATCCTTACTTTGAATTGAGGTTGGATTTCGAAATTAATTGTAGGGTTAGTGGGTGAATGGGTAAACGTAATATGGTCTGAACCCCGAGTTTAGGCCAAGCGGGCCCGGGGTCGTGTCACGACCCAAAAATCCCACCTTCGGGCCATGACTGCGTCTAACGTTGAACCCGCTAGACAAGCCAACATTTGAACTAAATAAAACTTATTAACAACAAATACGAACAAGATAACCAAGGCTTCGATGGCCCACCATATAAAATTTAACAAAATAACCCAAAATACAACATAGCACCTTTCGAAATAAGACCCATAAACAAATACCAGAACTGGTGTCACATACTCACGGACTATCTAAGAGATTACTACAAACAAAAGGTCTGAAATGAATACATAACACTGTCTTTGAAATACAAAGTAAGATAAAGCTGAAAGTGGAAAGTAGAAGGTGACGTCAAGGCGCACGAACGTCTGCGGGTCTACCTCGAGTCTCCTGTGTGACTGAATGAGATGCTCCGATCGTCAGTGATCTTCGGGTCCGGCTGCGTAGTCTGAACAACATAAAGAAGTGCAGGTGTAGCATCGGTACAACCGACCCCATGTACTGAGTAAGTGTCGAGCCTAACCTCGGCGAAGTAGTGACGAGGCTAGGACCAACACAAAATATGTACCTGTGCAATTTTATATAATAGCAGGAAAAATGGCAACAGAAATAAGCAAGTAAGATAGATACAGGGAGAACATGCTGAGGAGATAGGGTAACAGTATGCTACCACAGCAGTACAAGGTGATAAATGAAACATAAAGACAAGGCATAAATATAGCTTCTCAAACATATAATGAACAGGAAAGGCACGGCATGTCCCCTCGTGCATAACCTCACAGTCACTCGGCACGGAATGTCCCCTCGTGCATAACCTCACAATAACTCGGCACGGAATGTCTCCTCATGCATATATAATAACACTCGGCACGGAATGTCCCCTCGTGCATATATAATAACATTCAGTCAGCACCACATGTCCCCACGTGCGACGAATAATAAAAAAAAACACCAGGCAATAATAATATGAAAGTCAACAACACGAAGTCTCAAGTGCATGGAAATACTCAATACAATTCTATTGCTCCGGCAAGGAGAAATCATAATTTACTACATCAAAAAATGCCCGACAAGGGTCTCAGCTATAACCAACCTCGCATCAGTAATACAATTTCAACAGTGTAAGCCTCAACTGGAACAAATAACTCAAACACTCTCCACGTCATGGAACAACATCAAGTATCACTTTCATAATTTACTCATAGTGCGGGGAATATTAAGCACATAGCAAATTTCATCACGATTGACTCACGGGCATACTTGACCGCAACGCATAGGCACTCGTCACCACGCCTATACGTTGGACATGAGTTGCACATAGCAAATAAGACTCTATACCTAATCCCTCAAGCTGAGGTTAAGCCAAACACTTACCTCGGCTCCAAAAATTGCAAGTCAAGCCTCGATCACAGCCTTTCCTTTAGAATCCGACTCCGGAACGGTATTATCTAGACATAATCAACCCAAGTATATCAATAATGGCTCAATAAATCAAACCCATAGCCTAATTATTTATTTCAAAGCATTCTTCCTAAGATTCCGAAATTTGACCCCGGGCCCGCTTGGTCCAAACACGAGGCTCGGACCAAAACCCGATCGCCCATAACCCCACAAGTTAGAATATATGATTTGTGTTAAGATTCGACCCCAAATGGAGGTCGAATTACTGAAAATTCTAAAAATCCAACTTTACCTAGAATCCTTAATTCCTACTTTAATTTCCATGTTTTTAGGCCTAGAGTTTAGTGATTAATTGAATAAATTAAGAGGAAACGAGGTCAAGAGCACTTACCTATGGAGTTATGGCAGTTGGGGAGCTTGATTTTCGCTTATGGGTGGGTTTGAGGAAGAAGGGGGAAGTGAAAAATGGGAGTGACCCGTAATGGGTCTGTTTTGGGCTTAAAGAAAACACCTAGGCAAAATACTCTATGCGTTCGCGTGCACTGAGCCGCGTTCGCACATGCTTATCTCCCCAGGCCTATGCGTTCGCGAGCCCAGAGTCGCGTTCGCATAGGCTTAAGCTCCCTGGCATGTGCGTTCGCGTGGAAGTCTGTGCGTTCGCACAGAGTAATCCCATCCCCCTCCCCGCGTGTGATATGTGTCCGCTTGGCCATCAACGCGTTCGCATAGTGCAAATTAGACCCTGACCCCAGACCCCACTTTTTACCCTGTGCGTTCGCACCCCCTTGAGTGCGTTCGCATAGGGTAATTTACCTGGACACCAGAAACCAGCAATTTACACCAGATTTTCATGTTTTTCACACCCCGTTAGCTACCCGAAACTCACCCGAGCCCTCGGGGCTCAAAACCAAAAACACACACGACTCCCAAAACATCCTACGGACTTGTTCAAGCTTTTAAATCATCAAAATATCATCAAAAACCATGAATCAAACCCCAAAACCAAATTAATCAAACTTAAGAACTTTGAAATTCTAGAATTCACTTCAACGCGCCGAACCGGCCTAAACCACTCGGAATGACTTCAAATTTTGTAGATAAGTTATAAATGACACAACGGAACTATTCCCGGTCTCGGAATTTCATTCGGACCTCGGGAACATAAAATCACCTCTCAAGCCAAATTTCAAATTCTTTAGAAACCCCACAAGTTCATTAACTCCATTTTTCCTCATTTGGATCCGAAACCAATCAAATCAAGCCCGTTTTACACCAAATTCCACAGATAGGACAAATAAGATATAACAAACCTGTTCCGGGCTCCGGAACCGCAATACGGGCCTGGTAACACGGTTTTCACATAATTATTCATTTTCAAAAGCCTTTATTATTTTCAGAAAACAATTTTCTTTAAAAATTCATTTCTCGGGCTTAAGACCTCGGAACTCGATTCCGGGCATGCGCCCAAGTCCCATATTTTCCTATAGACCCTCCGGCA